>JACXSJ010001690.1:0-76313 GCA_014851325.1 Pentalonia nigronervosa | reverse complement strand
AAATAAGTGTTAATATAAAAAGAAGAACAAAAATGTTGAAATATTATGAAATTTTGATATTCCAAAAAGAAAAATTTGAAAAATATTAATATTTTTTGAAATAATGAGTGTCTTACGTTTGATGGATCACAATGTACAGAGTAATTTTTTATCGTGAACCAGTCAATATATCGGCAAGTATTTGAAATTTTAAAATAATATTTTTTTAAACTTTCTATGTTTTACTATTTTACACTATGTTATGTTTTCAATAATTTTAACTGCCACCCTTATTTGATAAAACACTATCAACTTTCGATTTTCAAATGGCAATATCTATTTTTGATAACAAAAATTTCTAAACATATTGAAAAAAACAATTTTAACGTTTACAATATTTAATTTGAGTAATCCGTTTGCGACTTATTAATATTTAAATATTCGTTCAATTTACTGCTACTGGGCAATTTATCAAACTCAACAGTAAAAACCAGAACTCGAAACAAAATTATATCTCAATTTAACAATACCCTTAACGGTCATAATCGATAATAACTATAATAGAGATGGTTATTATCGATTATGATCATTAAAAAAAACATTGTATATTTAAGTCACAACTAAATAATCTTTGTATCTTACTACATTGTTCAGTCTTAAAAATGTTTACAATAGTACTTATAAGAAAATAATTAATTATACTGAAATTGTGAGTTGTGGTGCTTAACCTAACATGATGGGCGTCTGAAAGTAAATTATTTTATTAGAAATTTATTATTAATGTATGAATAGACCATTAATTTTCTCATTTTATTTTTTTTAACAATGTATTTATTATAATAAATTGTAACAGTATTAGTAATATTTGTAAAAATATGTTTTTGAAATATATCCATAAATAATTAAGAAAACATTAGTGAAGTATCAAACAATTTTAACTTCAAACGTGTAAAATATTATTATGTAGTAATCCAGGCTATGTACGTGCTAGGTAATAGGCTATACTAATAAACATACATTTGTAAAAAGACCTAATATTTAATAGTATACGGAGTTGAAGTTGAAGCTTTGATAAATAAGAAAAAAATATAATTTATTTAAGATTCAGAACATTATAATTATAAACAAATAGTATTGTAATAGTATAAAATTATTATCATTAATCAGTGTAGTTTTAATACATGATAAAAATACGGTACAAGAGCAAATTCATTATCAATATCAAATGTTCCTACGACGAAATCAATCATATATGAGAAATTGAACTTGTATTAATTATTTATTTTTTAAGGTAATAACTAATAGATTACACAGAACCCAATATTGGATTTTTTTAAATTTTGAAACAAGTGGGCATTTTATAAATTTGTTAATTAACTACTATCTGTTTATCAAGTGTACTGTTTTCAAATTTTAAAATGTACATGATGATTATCACTTAAAATAAAATATTATGACAAACTAAGATATATTATTCTAGTCTACACTTCAAAGTATGAACTAAGATAAGTTTAACTTAGTTCATACTTCAAAGATAGTATATATGACATATCTATAAATAGATGAGAATTAAATAAAATAAACAAATATTTTTAATCACAAGGAATGATCCACTGCAGTGCCTGACCACATCTATTCTAGAATATTGTGTTCTGAATATTAGTTAACAATCCGTCTGAATATTCTGATTTAGGAATGGAAAAAATGAATCAATTAAATGATTCGACTTATTTGATTCGTTCATTTCGTTCAGTGACTCGCATTTGATTCACAAATTCAACCGAATTTAAATTCAATCACTGATTCAAAGTAGTGATGAGCGATTCTCGAAAGTTGATCGATCTTTTGAATCGATATTGATCGAAATAACGATATAACACTTGGTCAACAGTTGGTTACAGCTTGGTAGAGAATCAATTGAATCATTTGTCAAAGATTCAAAACCTGTCTTAGAAAATGATTAGTGAATCATAGAAGTTCGAAACGAATCGGCAGGAGTCGTTCGAACGCGGTGACTGGCAGTTGTCCGAAAAACGAAAAAGTACTACCAACAATTGTAATTGAAATGTTGTAATATAAATTATTATTATTATATTCCTATTGATAAAAGTTTTATAATTCCCGTGTATTTTGTAGTTTACGATTTCAGTATTTCGATCTATTGACTATTAAGTTTTTAACTATAAAAGTTTGTCATACATATTGTTGTCATATATAACAAAAATGGATATTAATAATTAATTACCCTTTTTACGATAGTAGAAGAAATACTCAGTGATAGATTTAAAAAAATATAATAAGTATCAATTATATAAAATACA
The DNA here is from genome assembly GCA_014851325.1 of Pentalonia nigronervosa. Lineage (NCBI taxonomy): Eukaryota > Metazoa > Arthropoda > Insecta > Hemiptera > Aphididae > Pentalonia > Pentalonia nigronervosa. The sequence goes on along the minus strand of JACXSJ010001690.1, from coordinate 74,013 downwards.
TAATAATAATTATTTAATTGAACAGTGTCACTACACAAATAAAAAAATAATTTTATAGTATATATTTTGAAAATTTAATGTTGGCAACAAATTGAATGCCGCCGTCTTTCGGCCCGGATCCTTATTATTTTTTGCACAACTGCCCCCGACCCGTTCGAACGATATTGAACGAATTGTTCCCAGCACAATATTGATGATTCGTAGTTGAGTCGGTCAAGATTCAAAGAAGTTACGAACGAAATTAATTTCGTGAACGAATCATTCAAACTATCCAAATCTGAATCAATTCGTTCACAGAGTTGATTCGTTCAAATTAAACGAATCGTTCGCGAACGACCCATCACTACTCTTATTCAATGATTTAATGATTGGCCATTAAGGGCAAGTGTAAGCACACACTAAAATCTTTTCCTATAATCGTATTTTGACATGGTTATATCTTGAAAACTACTGAATAGAAATGCAAAATTTAAACGCAGACGTTCTTAAAAAAAATAGGTTTAAAAATTATTGTTTTAAAATTTGGGTGTTATCATTTAAAAATTAAAAGTTAATACATGTTTATTACAGAAAAAAAATTAAAGTTATGAAAACATTAATTATTTGTAGATTTTATTAAATCTCAACATTTTCAAAAAATATTTTAATAAGTTAAAACTTTTTGAAATAATAAGTGTCTTACATTTAATTGATCACCCTTTAGAACATCTGTGTTTAATAAATTGATTATATTATTTACTGTTCTTTTATTTGTGTACGTCTGAATTCATCGGTGTATATGACAATACCCAACTATTGAATGAGTCATTCAAACTACTTTCAACAAATTACATTCAACTATTGACAACTACAGATGCAATGTATTATGACATTCACAATACTAACGAGTACAACAAGACCTATGTAGCAATTGCAGCTTAATCTAACACTGATAACTACTATTAGAAATAGTTGTACACCAATTGTACAAGGCAATAATTAATTATTTTATATTATTAACACGAATATTAAAATAAATACCTTTAATACCGCCAAGCGGCGGCGTGGCAGCATACGCTTACTAATTATAAAATACAAAGTTTAGACAGTTAAAATACGAAAGCAATTATTGTAAAAAACGGGGTAACGCGTATTGCGAAAATTGCGCACGCATAAATTTATAATAAAATATAATTCAACGGCAATGTGACAGCTACTGACGGAGTGAAAATATGTAGGCTCGGCGGTTCAAGGTTGAGTATGAGCGTTCTTAATGCGTCGTCAAACTCTTAACGACGTGTGTGGATGAATGTTTGTTAAGAGTATTGGACAACACGGCGACGACAAAACGTTTTTGTCCAAAACAATGGAATCGGCGATTCGACGCACATATAATAATAATAATAATTAATACATGTTCTCTTGATTTATGGAAACCGTGGTAGAGGTGGGTTACCCGTACAGTAGTGCCAACCATATTATTAATTCTAATTAGAAGGCCAATAAAAATGTACAGGAAAATAATTATAATAGTATTATCTAATGAACTGTTTATATGGCAATATCGTAACAGCAATGATTATTAATAGTATTTTGATTATTGATGTAATTTAAAAACGAATAGAACCGTAGATAAGTTAAATACTTGACATTTTCACCAAATGTTTATATACGCGATTACATCATTTTCAAAATATTTTATATTAGAAAAAAAAATTATTAATTGATTTTAATGTTATCGTAGTTACAAAGACTTTTTTGTTGACTGCCACAAGCCCGTCGGCGACCCAAGTCGTATCATTGCGTGTCAGGCCATACTGTTTTTACATCGTATGTCGTAAATGTTTACATTTATAAAAATAGATCCAATTGTTAGATTTTTAATGAAATTGATATTTTTAGAATCGGTTAATTGTAGATGATATCATGAATAAAAGAAAAGTCTTGGGTCCCCGGCTGGCAAGTGGCTTACCGAAGATGTAATATTTCGTACAAGCCACTTGGTTGCCCGCTGTCTTTATAGATTTAGATACGATATTTTGTTTTTATTGATTAAGATAATAATAATATTTATTTCTAGGGTACCTCTTTATTTTTTTAAATTTTAATTTAAACGTTTTATACTACTATTTAATACACTTAGAAATTCAAATTTTAAATTTTTTTGTATAAAATATAAATTCCTGGTGACTCCAGAAGGTGTCTTAAACGTATCTGGTGTCGTGACCTACTCATATAAAATTGTTTATATATACCTCTACCCCTAATTTTGTAACCCCATTCTCTCTTACTAACACAAAATATCCTAGTCCAATAGCCTAACATCCAAACCTTAAGTGCCTCCAATGGGCGGCTTCTTATCTCCTGCCATTCAAGCCTTGTCACTCACCTCCATCACATACACTTATTGTAAAACAAAAATTCACAGATTGTGTATATTTAAATAATAAAAAAAGAAAAATATATATAAATGTATTAAAGTTGAAGGATTTTATTGTTTTTTTTTAAAAAAATGATCAAAATCGTCTTGTCTACGCCATGGTCCAATCTAAATATTGTTCTCACCAAGCCGTAAAGAACTAGATATATTTAATGTTGATGTTAAATTTGGCAGCCCGCGACCCAAATGGCTTCACAATAAAAGACATCACTTGGGTCGCCGGCGGGCTTGTGGCAGTCAACGTTTTAAAATAAAATATTTTTTAACGTTTTTTAAATAACTTAATGTGTATAATACTTAAATTAAATTTTTACCGGCTGTGAAACATTTAACTGTAGCAATTTCGGCAAAACATGTATTGGTAAAACCATATGCAAAAAAATATCTCAATATATACTCTTCAATCAAATACATTAAGACATTATTAATTTAAAAAAAACAACTCGCACAATAAAATGTCCTATTGAACTTAAAAAGTTGAAACCTAAGTATTTGTACAATTTTAGATAATAAAAATAAGTGTATTTTTTAAATATTGAATTCTCAAAACTGTTGTTAAATTGGTCAGACTCTAATCCAGTTGTAGAGACAAGGACATATTCAATGTCTTCAAAAAATAAATGCTTGAATTGGTATTTTAGGTGACGATTTAAGTGTATAAAAATATAGTTAAAAAAAAATTATATACCTCTAGTAATTGAAATTTATATCAATTATATGAAAATTATTAATGAATTTACTAAAATTTAGAGGATTGTGATTAATGAACTAGTGAACCAAAATAGATAATTTTACCATCAAGATTTTCAGAAAAATAATCTCTACAAGAACCTATTAAAAAATATAGTTTTTTCCGTTTAAAAATATAAAGTTTCATTTTCTGTTGGTACAACTGCGTGCTTAAGCATTTCAAAATGAAGATAAAAAAAATTGTCAGATTAAAATAAAGAAACCCGTCTTTTTCGTTTTTTTTTTTAACTCGATATTATTGATCCATACTAAAACCTCGTGTGTAATGTCATAAGATACACCCGTATACAGTTTACTACGTGTTCCAATTACCCATTGTTAATTCAGACATTTAGTAACAATATAAAATAAATATTATTATTATTAAAAGACAATGTGTGTTTAGTTCAATTTGGCAACGTTGGGTTTGTATCCTTTATCGGCCTTTAAAACCCGAATGAAGATTATTTACCAAACGTAAAATGTAATAATAAAAAATAAATTAATTATAATCGGTGTTGAAAATATTATTGTATTTTATATGTTACTTATAATTTAAAAAAATTGCAATTACTATTTTTACGGTTGTATATTATAAATTATAAAATGTTTTAATTTTGTACCATTAAAATAATTAAAAAAAACTAAAAGACTAGAAAAATAATCATGTAATATTAAACATTATTTTATTGTACACAATTACTGCAGTTACAAATTGTACATAAATAATTATATAAATATAAAATATTGTCAAAAACACCTAATATCAAATTATTGAAAACAATATTAGGTACATGGTAATACACTAATACCCAATGTACTACATCGAACTACATTGTTTATTTGTTCATAAAATCACAACTTCCATTTTCACTAATTTACAAACTTTATCATGATTGATGAGCGACATGAACCTATCAGTTTATAATAAATGTATTATTTAGTAATTTTTCACGAAATGAACATAATTTATTTTGTTTATTGAAATGTCTTTTGAATGTCTTTTGAATTTAAATATCTACTTTAAACTAAAATTACTGATTGTTAAATATACACGCCATAATGCTTTGATGTAAAACTTAAGTATATACTGAATACTGCGATTAGACTAAACATCGTAATAATACTAATTCATATAATTTAGCCATTTAAGGTATTATTATAAAAAGTTAAGAGCAGAATATTTTTACTATCTGCCTACATACTGTTATAAATAAATATTTATTATTTTTTTAACGGGCATAGTACCCTGCAATAGTACAATTGATCACAAAATATAGTAAATACATTATATTATTTGCTTACAGAAAAATATAGAAAAAACAATAAAATAATACTATAATTAAATACAATCTACAATCAATTATATTGAGTGTTAAAAACAATTCTTAATAATGAATAATTACAAACTAAATAATAATAAAAATAATCACTTTACTAGAACCACCGCGTAAATCCTAGCTACTCCCATGGTTCCATCCATTATACATACACACAACTTCCTTTACTCGTCCTGAAAATATTGATCAGAGTAGGTCGTGATTTGCGAGTAGTACAATACATTAATCATAGTAATTATAATATAATGAATATTATTCATATCATGTCATTCAATGAATTCGTCCTGCAGACACGGTCGCATACGAGGCTGCGTTGAAATGACGATCAAGACGGTATTGTTATACCTAATAGTTCTATTATTATTGACATGGTTAATGAATGTAAAGTAGACATTTTACTTCCAGTTATTTTAACAAGCCGATTACACACACTGATATTATCATAATATATGTATATTGTTCAGTCACGTGATCATCATTCCATTAGAATTAAAGACACCAAATGTCTAAAGAGCAAATTCCTTTTTTTTTTTACCGAAATTGAACGTTTTACATCATTTTCTACATTTATATTTTCGTTGATTTTTTTTTCATTAATTTTACACATTATATTGGCATTTTTCACTTCTGATAATCTCTATTTATTTATTAATTTAAACTGCACCCATATGGGCTTGAATAAAATCCATTTACTATATTATACGACCAATACACACACGTATTGAAGTTCGGTTTGTGATATCATATTGACTATCTACCAATGTTTAAACAATTACGTTCTCGGCGTAATATCTATAGACAATTCACAAGTATACTAATATGGTAATACTATATTATATTATTATAGTAATATATTGTAATGATTTCGTTTTTGTTTGATTTAATCGTGGTGTCGTGGTCGTAATTATTATTAATTATTAATACGATGATGTACCTCTTAATAATATGATACATGATATATTATTAAATTATTATTGACACGTCTGTCTTATTTTATTATATTATGATCGACTGAACCTCGCATAGGCGCGTGCCGTAAAAACATTGGTGGATATTATTACATATTATTAACGATAAAATATAATAATAATGATCGGCGGGGACTGTCCTATTCTCTATACCTACGCACATATTACTATATAGTACCTATGTATAGGTATGTGAAATGCATATTCGGTGTTCGAACTGTTTTATTAACTACTATTATTGTTGTTGCTACGCCAGTCGACAATTTTGACACAATAAACCCTTTAGGAAAAAAAAAATGCTATGTCTGCACATTTCGCGTCCCTAATTATACGCATACGACCCCATATATACGAATTTATTTACATATAATAAACTTACATCACACACATCTAGCTGTAAAATATATATACCACTGACGTACGCAAACCCTTGTGCGTTGACAGCATAATTCCTCGGCGAAAGTTAAAAGCACTGCGTTATGTATGTAGTTCACACGAACATATTATTATTATTTACACGTATATATGAGCATATAGTAATAATAATAACACGCGCTATGATATTATATGCCGAGTCCGTACAAACTACCCTAAAATGTGTGTTTGAAGAGCGGTAATGACAAATTATTGTTGCGGTGGCACGATTATACGACGTTTATATTATTTAACGAGCCTACTGCCGTGTACCTATAAGTACTGGCATAATAATATTATAGGCGTACAATCTACCTGCCTGTATGTTTATAATGCATACGTATATGGGACGTGAACGGTACGTGTATAATATGTATAATGTATGTATACCGTGTAATTACTTGCGTTAATTAGTGCCAAAAACGTTTAAATATTGCCAGTGAGACGCATATAGACACCACGTACTTATTATAATATAATAATATGTACATAAGTACACGACCAGACGTCATTTAGTCAATTGAAATAAGTAATAAAATCGCTGCTGCTGCTGCTACTCAGATATGAGACGTAGGTAATTGTCACATTATTAAAATTCGTCTGAAATCAGGTACTCATATTATATACGTAACATCGAGCACAATTCATCCAGGCATCCGCTAGATTATCATACGTGAATAAATCAGAGGGGCTATAAAATTCAGAAAAGTTATTCAGAGGAATGTAAAAATCAGAAAAATATTTATGCTGGAAAATAATACACGAGAATCTCAAAAACAGAAAAATATTACTTTCCTGTGTTAATATTTTCCCGTGATTTATAATCTCTTAAAAGTTCAGTTTGCAATTCCTGAGAATAGTTTTCTTTGAATATAATATTTTCCTAAATTATACATTTCCAAATTTGTTTTTACTGAAAAGTATTTTCCAGATAATATCTGTTCCCATCATAAAAGCATTCCTGACAAATATTTTCCTGAATTTAATTATTCCTGACGACAATTTTCCCGAAAATTACGAGTCACCAATAAATTATATTATATTATGATTGTTGTAAAATAAATTGTGTTGGTTCCTATTAAACAAATATTATGTACTACAACAAAATATTATTGTCAAAAACTGTAACGAAATTTTGAAAAATCACTCTTTATATTTTATTATGCGAACGTGATTTATTAGAATATAATATGTTTATAAATTACGTAATTTATCAGTGTAAACATGCACACATCTGGAAATTGGAAAGTATGAATTTAGTACGAATTTAGTACGACTTTAGTACGAATTTAGTACGACTTTAGTACGAATTTAGTACGACCGTGAGCACAATAATATGACAAATAATGAAATATTAACAACAATATATACATAATATTGAACTGTAAGATTTATTTATTTGCTCGCAAAAGTTCAAACTCAAAATGTTTTGTTTTGGAAATTCATTTATATATCACACAGCAATAGAAACTACATTAAAATTACAGTATATATTTGTTTCCCAAAAAAATATATTTTATATTTTATTTCTTTCGTATGAGATTTATATGGAAGAAACAGCAATGCGTGATTTATAGTCAATTTCGATTTGGAAATAATCAATAATGCAGCGAAGATGATGTTGCCGAAGATAAATTTTAAGCATCACAATAATAATTTCACATTTCACATTTCACATTTCACTAGCTTAATTTCATATAAAAATAATATGTATTGAACAGTTATACCTATAATAATATAATTAAGGAATTTAGTACATAATATTTTATTTTATGTTTTAAATAATAAGCTAAATAAAAACAGCTTACATTATTATGCATACACTTGTGTTCTGATAGATTAATTATTTTTAATAAAATAAATTTGATAAAATGCAAATTAGTTCGATAGGTATAATTGCAATTCATCAAATTAATTAGGGACGTTGATTCAATTATTTGAAAAAAGTATGAAATAATATAAAAACGTAATAAAATTTAAGTACACGCACTTTTAATTGGATATTATTATTATATTATAATATTATAATATATTTTTATATTATTATATTATTATATTATTATTTTGACATATTTATCCGCGAACAACAAAAGTAAATGTAAATAAAAATACTTTGAATTTGTAATCACATTATGGTGTACCTACATCTCCAGCACAAACTGTTATAATAATTAATTTAACCACACACACAATATATATAATAGGAATAGACTTATTAATTAATTAATCACTATGGCACTATGTACTTTAAATTTAACGTTGACATATTATTATTTATTATGAAACGAAACGAAACTATTTAGATAATAATATAATATACGAAGAATATTGAAGATTTCATATTCATCATGCATCTATTTGAATTGTGTAACATTAAACGTTGTATACCTACATCAAAGTGTCATTAATTATGAGTGCCAGTATTATTCACTCTAATAGTTTCATTCAAAAAGAATAATAATAGGTCAGTGATGCACATTATTTTGGGATAGATAATTTAAAATTATAAAAGGGTAGACCTAGGGTATTAGTCATGGAAAACGCACACCGCACACGGGTCAGTTCTTAGAGCACATGTTAATTAGGCTGATTGAAAAACGGTGACATGCATAACCAATTTTCTATTGGCATAGGAATGAAAGGATGAGCTAAATACAAAATATGTACCTATAAGTTATATACCACAAATAAGTTGAATACCCGTAATTTTAAAAAGTGGTATACTATAAACCTATAAAATATTTTAAGTGCCTATTGTTAAAAACTAAAATATTACAACTTTTTTCATAAATTATTATAGCTAATATAAAGGATTCTCCTTTATAAAATAGTTACATAATTGTATTTAGCCCCCATAGCCACTCCTCGTGGGTATTCTTCTCTTATTTTTATAACCCATACCCGATGCCCTGCTGAGCTTCATACACCCGATAACTTTCACGGAGTAAGACATTTGAATTAAACGAGATATTGACGTATCATAATATATTATTAATGTATAACGTTTTATGTACATGGTCAATATAAATTATGCATATATATTGGCATTACAGCTATAGTAGACAATTATTGCGCAGTGGTGTTGACAGATTTTTGTTTTCTCCGTATATATTGTACAGTCAATCTCGTAAACGCGCATAGATATATATTTTCAGATTTCGGATAGTTTTTAAAATAAGAGGGTTGATTGTGCTTGTTATTTCTTTACCAGCATTCGTTTGGCAGAAAATCCTGGCTTGCATCAAACTCCCCTATCCCTCCCAGCTTCGACAACCCACTCAGAGCTGCCATTACGGTTAATCGCTGTCACCACCCGCACAAATTTATATAGGTCGACAACATTTTTATCTGAAGAACGTGACAGTTCTCAATTTTTTTTCGTCTTCAAATAATATGGTATACTCGTTCACATAGAATTGTTTATTTTCAAGGGGTTCCCAAAAGCAAAACGTTTCAAGGGGGGCTATTACAACTAGGCTTCACGGACCGTCATTTCTATTGGGCAACAACATATTTTAATATTTTTTAGTTTGATATTATAGACTCACACCTGTTTGATACGACACACACACACATACACGCACACTCTAAACACATATCCAAATACGACGCGCTCACTACAAAAAATAGTGAGGGATAATATAATATTTTATAGATAATACGGCGGGAATACAAAGACGATGACGACGACGACGACGGAGCGAATCGCAGAAACCTCGTCAGATCAATATAGTACCGCTCACTCTATACACTCACTGTCCTCGTCCAGCGCGCGCCATTCTGAATTTAAATTATTATGGGTCGCCGCCGCTATACATACCTTTTTACTCTTTTCCTCCAATCATCACCGTCCCTCTAAAGTTTATATAATCTCGCAAAAGCCGCCGTCATCGTTTTGACTTATATACATATATATATATACTACAAACAATACTATAATATAATAATAATATATATTATATGAGCTAATGATTTTCGAGATTTAAACGAGTCAACCTTGCTCTTACAATTTGTTATCATCGTGGAAACAGCGGTTGAATACTAACAGTACCTATAATAGGCACTTAAACCTAAATTAATACGCGAGATGCAATATACCATCAAGTTGGAGTCATTACGAGCGTTATTTAAAACATTTTTTTTTTGTATTCAGTGACAAAAGTATAAGTTTTATATATATTTTGATACTTACGTTTTCCCAAATCAAATGAGTTTTTAATTTTATATTTTTAATTTAAAACACTTAATTATTATTTTCCCGTTAATCCCCTCGTGAGGTTTAGAAACACGACGAATATATTACCTATTGCATATTTTGTTATATAATAAGTCAAAATCAATTTATCCAATATATGTAGATTGTGCGATTAAATTTGTATAGATACTAATATAGATGCCTAGTAAGTAGTATGTTTTGGTTGGTTCTGGCTCCCCCGCAAATCCCGCAAATTCCATTACCCCGCCCGACCAGTGGTCGCGTACGTGTTCGGCCCTCCACTTCCCCTCCCTTCCATGCCTATAAAGTACATGCCAGGTATTACCCCATCACATCCATGCCCATCACCCACATGCCGCCAAGCCTTACCCTTCTCATCCTTCCTATCACTTACATTCTGAGCTCCCCCCACGAACAAAAAAATAAAAAATATATATATTTTACATTATTCCAATAAATTCTATTAAATAATATTATACTATCACACTCGGTTAAGACCTTTATGGTATACATTTACAACACATGGAATCTAAACCCATCGTTAATAATTTCTGAAACAACATGTTTAATAATATAAATATGATAATAATAAATTACGTTTTATACCGCTATCCTATATATGTAATCAGTATACATAACGCAGACAAACCTCTTTACCAGCTATTATCACGATATATTATATTATATATTTAAATACAATCCGAAATAATTGAAAATATTTTCTAAGCTTATCATATAACATAATAAATGGTTAAATTATATATCATAGCTTAAAATCTTAACATATTATACTCAGTGCCGGCGTAAGGTTTTACGGGGTCTGGGGCAAGTAAAAAATGTGAGGCCCCATTCCTATCTTATACATTACATTCCCATTCTAAATTAATTAATTAAAGGTAACCTAACCTTTTGTCCATTGATTTTAAAACATACAATTATTGTACATTAGGTATATAATTAAAATCAAAACAATTGATGATAAATGTTTTATTATATTATTTGCATAGAAAATAAATTTATCATTTTAATCGTTTTTATAAGAATATCAAAATACAAATATTATTAATAATTACTTTCACCAATTGAATGTATAATAACTAATAGGTAAGTAATAATTTTAATTTATAAAGGAACTTTAAAAAAAATGAACGTGCTGAACAATTTATAATATTTTAAATACATAATACATTGTTAAAGTAAAATATTGTCAGTCATTCTTTAATTTTTCTAACTTTTTTGGATGCAAAATCATTTATTATATCTTCATAATTTAGTTGTTCTAAAAGTTTTTTTCTATAGAAATTATAGCAAGTCCAGTAAGTCTTTATTGTGACATGGTATTTCGTAAATATGTTTTAATAAGTTTTAATTTAGAAAATGTTCTCTCTGCTTCAACTGACGTAAGCAGAATTGTTAACACAATTCGTAAAGCAATATTCAAGTTGGGAAATGCATTCGTTTTTTTTCAGATAGTACTTGAAGTGGTGTAGTATTTTTATCAATTAAATGGCGGAAAATTAATATTTCTTTATATAAATCATAACCGTTTAAATCTTTTTTATCATTTTCTGACAAACGTATCTCCAAATCTTTGCAGAAATTTAAAATTTCTAATTCGGGGATATAACAAAGTTTTCCAATATCATACAAAAATCCAAAAATTTGATTAAATGTATTTATTTAATTGAATCGTTTTGTTATTGCATTTATTGCACCATCTACTATAACTAAGAAGTAATTGTATTCTGTTTTTTATTATATTTTGTAATTTAGTCTAATAAGGCTATTCTTTATAATAAATGTAAAATTGAGTAACGACTATTATATATAAGAAGCAAAGTTTGTAGTTGAAGTTTATTACTAAAAACCATGGTACTCGTTATTTTTACTCTGTAAGGAAAATTGAGGAATCAGATATGTTTTTGGGTACTTACTTATTATTATATTTATTTATTAAATTAAAATTTATATTTTGTTACTAACTATATATAAAAATATTATGTAACCAATGGCAACCAAATATATGTTACGCACGTAATCGATTGGTGATGACGGATGTGGTGGTGGGTGAGAGTAAATATACAATTTATTATTTATTTATGTGTTGTAAATGTATACCATAAAGATCCTAGCCGAGTGTGATAGTACAATATTATTTAATAGTAATTATTAAAATAATGTAAAATATATAAAATTTTTATTTTTTTTATTTTATTTTTTTAGGAGGCGGAAGCTCAGCATGTAAGGGATAGGAATAGATAGAGGGGGTAAGGCTTGGCATGTAGGTGATAGGGTAATACACGGAATGTACGTGATAAGTATGGATGGTATGGGGAAGAGACCTGGAACGTATGTGATAAGTATATATGAGAGGGAAGAGGAAAGGCTGGGCACGTACGTGATAGGCATGAGGGGAAGTGGACGTACGCGACCACTGGGTGAGTGGAGTAATGGGATTTGCCGGATTTGCGGGGGAGCCAGAACCGACTAAAACATACTACTCTAGTAATAATTAATATTTTTGTAAAAACTTAATAATAAGATGCTTTAACGCATAATACGATAATATGACTACAAATCGTTTAACAGATTTCTATAAAAAATAGCGCAACTCATTACTACTCTAAGTGCATTAACTCCAAAAAGAACACAGGAAATCGTGTTTAAAAAAAAATTATGTCTTTCAGCTACAATGAATTTTAAATTTTAATACAACTCTATTGGCGTTTTTTAATGTTTTCAATTGAGATTTGCTATCCAGATTATTCTTCAATAAATAAAAATCCTCAATTCGCATTTGTTTCACACGATAATATCTTTTTTGGTATTTTTAATTGTATGTGCGAAGACATTAAAGTTATACATTTTTTCATTACATTTTCAACATGATATTTTGTGGAACTTGCATCTCTTGTTATTTTGTTATCATCTGCCAAAACTGTGTGATAGTATCAACTTGTTGACAGTTGTTAGATAACAATTTATTATTTATCAATCTTAAAATCCTATATTATGAAATATAATAAACCATGGTTAAAATCATCTAAATCAAAGGTATTTTTTCTAAAACTATGTTATTTCAAAAGGTAATACACAATGTGCATCTGCCTTTTTGCTTATTATTTTATCTAAATAATTCTAGAATATTTTTCAAGTAACTTGATAATAAAATCGATTTTCAAGTGGTTTATAGTAGTTTTTACTACATTTTACCTTCGTAAAAAAAAACGCGGAATTTTTTAATTAATAAAAATATTATATAACCTTACATTTCAAAATTTTGGAGTTGCTGCATTTCTTAGTATATAAGACCTTGAATTAAAACACAATTAACTCAACGTCTTAGTTAAACAACTAAAACTCGTTTGATACAATCCACTCTAGAATATGTAAGTTACTGCAATGTCAAATACATATACCACACATAATTATAAATGTTTGGGCATCAATTATTTATTCAGTTTAAATTCTACTGTGCCAACCATTAATGATTACCTTGAGATAACTTTTCTTAGGTTAGTATAAAGTGAAGTGGAAATGTTAATTGATAATAATACAAACTGACATAATTGTCGTTATTTTATTTAATACTTTATACAGGTACCTCCTAACAGTGGTGGATATCAGAGGAGTAATTGATAGATCATCCTCCCTCCTTGGGATTTTCGTCATCACTATGCATTAATACATTAATCTTTAATACAATATTATCTACAACTTGACATTTAAGAATTTATTTAGTTAAATATGCAGATCAATGCTCTGATTGCGTTGAAGGTATTAAGCTAAAATAAGAGAAGCCCGATGGCCAATAGTAGCTTGATTCCGTGTTGCTTATAAACCGTCGTAATTTTTCGCAAGTGTACAATAATCGTAATATTTTTTGAAATTAAAACCAACAAAATGTGTATATTTTTCATCGATTTTGTTTTTTTGTGTAATATAAAAAATAATAATCGTAGATACATAAAATTTTCACCGAATATTATCATTTTATATAAACCATAAAAGGTTCAATATATTTTGATTCTTTCTGAGGTGTATATAGGTATAAGAATTTTTTTTTACTGTCGATTATTTTTGCTTTGTCAAAAAACTTGAAAATTAAGTACAAAGTTCCTTAATAACTTTTTTATTTAGAAATTAATAAAAAATATTCTACCTTATTAAAAAAAATAGTTTACTGGAAAGTCAAACTAATTTGTTAAGAGCATTTAAAATTAGACATTGGATGATACCCATAAACTAACGATTTCTCAAAGAACAATTTTGTTGTAAATCAAAAACAAATAACTGTAGACACTTGACATTTACACCGAATGTTAAAATTTTCATTTTCTACAAACCATAAAATTATCTAAATATTCTGACTCTTTTTTAGTTAATTGTATGCATAAGAAATTTTAGATTTTAAATTTCTATAAATATCGATACAACAATGTTTGTTAGGTCTAAAAGTTTGAAAATGTAATACAAGATTCCTCATACATATAAGTTGTCGTAATATAGCAGTTAAAAAATATTAAAGATATATATAAGCACACTTTTTTTGGATGAATTTATATATTTAAATGAATATTTAAACGATGTTAAACGATGTTAGTTATTTCGTTGTAATTTAAAAATATTATTCGGGGGTACTATGAAAGTTTAAACTAGTATATTATTATATTTTATACATACAATAATATTTTCAAATTCAATGTTTTTGGTAAAAATTAATTCAATCTACTGTATTATTAATTACTTTAATAGTAATAATATCATAAATTAAACTAATAGGTTAGGTTATAATATAGGCTGACAGACCGTTTTCGCTAAGAATGGTTTTTCGTATACAATGATTTTATATCATTGAATTCAAATTTAATTCATCCATTACAGTAGTCCACTTGATACCTACTGTACAGTAGAGTGGTATGCACTTGCTATTTGCTATTTGGCTTTACTATTTGATATTTTGGTTAATGGCTTCATTAAATCCAAGTACCTATTCAAATATTTTACAACAAAATATTTTAATTTTTTTTGTTCAAGTGAATATCTATTATAATAATTATTATTATTTGTTTGGTCATAATTCATAATATATCTATGTATTTCATTATGCATACGTTGTTTTTGAATATAAATTTATTTGATAAAAACACGCATTTTATTTATCAATTTATTATCATTTTTATTTTAATCATCACTATTGTTTATAGCATTTTAACTTCAATATACACTTCGGTACTCCCACGCGTTGTTACAAGTATATAATTACTAAAAAAGACTACGCCCTGCAAATCCACACAAAATATCAAAGTTTGCGTGATCAACTATCTATAGATATGATCTACGACCTTGTGAATAGAGAACATAAAAAAAAATCTAATTTATAGGATTATATTTTATTCACTTTAGTCCCACAAAAAATATACATATGTACAGTGTAACATATACGTAAATGTAGTGTTCAAAACTAGTATAAATGTAAAAGTGTACTATAAAATATAAATACAAAACGATGATTACTATAAAAATATAATTTAATAATATGATTTTGTTTCATTATAAATTATAATTCGTACTTTGTAAATGATGATGTTTTTATGTATCTATTACAAAAAATACTCTTTTAATTTTTGAAACGTAACATTGAATAAAATAAGTTAAACGAATTACGTTTTTTTATTCGAAAAACCCTGTTGTATTAATTTAATAAATAAAACATCAATATTCATCAGAAACAAATAATAGTAGTACCTATAGTATTATAATATAGGTATCTACGGGCTTTATTTAGTACACAATAAAAAAAATATAGCCTATGGTTATATCTTCTATCATAATCATTAATCGCCATCTCATAGTTAATCACTTTGTACACTTATTATAATTTATAATATAGGTAATACAAATTAAAAAAATATTGTTAAAAGTACATTTTGTGCTGCAGTGTATTGCATTGATTACCTATTTTGTATTAACTCTACCGCCGCGCGCACCCACCCACATTAACGTTTTGGCGGTCCGTCAAAAGCATTAATAAATTAAATCGAATCGTAAACAATGGCGTTGAAGTAGCTTTATGAACACTTTTGGTTAGTGACCAAAAACAAAATTAAGTTAATGTTGGTTCCAAGAACCGACTACTATTTTTATAGGAAAATTTAAAGCGCTTAGTAATGAAGTTTAAATTGGTCACATTGAATTCATTTAATCGATCGCATATTTGTCTGGCGGTATTACTTATTCGAGCAGAATGTAATTTGACAAATTAATGGTTCAGCGCAAAATTGAATTTGTAGCTCATTTTCCCGCTGGTTACAATCAATAGTCCAGCAAAGCCGTCAGATATTAGCATGCCGTATTTGAAAATTGTTTAAAACGCCAGTGAAAATATAGCAGTTTGATTGCAGCCTACTCGTATATTGCAATTTGCAGTAGCGTTCCGTCGGGTATAATTTATATACGTCAAAATTGAATTAAGGCTCGTAAACTACTGGACAAATGTACTATGGGTTTTGATGCACACTCTGCAATTTATAGAAGTTACCCATCATAGACAAATTTAAACATCTTTCAAAAGAAGAATTACGACCCCTAAATATTGCGTTATGTAATGTTACCTCAAAAATATCTCCAGATATTCTATCAACTAAGGTTCCATTTGATCATATGCACAATTCAAGAAATAGATCATAATATGCTCAAAAATAATATGACCTTATCAAAGACAACACTATAGTCTATAAAAATTGTTTTACATCTATTTCTGTTAAATTATTGTTTCAGGGATAAAGTAAAATAAGATGTTCCTAGCCTTAATAGTTTTTCACATCTATGAATACGTTAAATTGTAAACAGTTTAATTTTTTGTAACATGATAGGCATAGTATAATAGTGTTAAATGATAAGTATAATGTCGTTGGCTTAGAGCAAAAATTCATTAACGGTGAAATTTAGATTTTTTTTTTTATTACGCCATCTTCTTTATAAACTTGAAGTCCATAATTTGTGTAAGGATACTAAACACCGAATTATCAGTTAAAATCTGTTGTTTTTTTAGTTTTTTTCAAAATTGACTACAAAAAAAAAAAATTATCACTAAATACAATTTTTAAAACTAAAAACACATTTACCAAATATTGTTGTTTTGCCGTTAGTGAGTTTTTGCATAAAGCCTACGATTTAATACAAGTAACTAAGTATTTAAAACTAATAAATGATTGTGACATTTAATAAATAAGATATTTATTAGGTACTAAGATGTGTGGATAACCGCGTTTCAAGCGTTGTTGCAGTAGTGGTTTATATATTATGTAAATTGATGTGGAGTGAAGTGGACCTAAATACTAAATAGATATTTAAAGCCAAACACATGAGGTTCATTTGAGAATGGACGAAATTGATTAATAACACGTTGCGGTCAGTTATAAATAATTCAATACTAAAATACACACATGCAATAATATATAATACATAAATCAAATTTGTATTATTATATACGTATCATCGTGACGTATTTATAAATGAAAATGGATTTCGAAAAACTGAAATATTCATTAAATAATCGCGTTTAGATGAAAAATGAATTATCATCACCTTCGGTTGTCTAACGTTACACGTATAATTATTCCCAGAATAAACTTACAGATAAATACGAAAATCTAGATATAGAAATATTAGATTCATATAACTGTGCTCATATAATTATTATAAAAATTAATTTGTATTATGCAAGACAGACGAGGTCAAACCGCAATCGTAAAGTGCTTTTAAAATTTTTTCTATTTTCAGAAAAAAATAATAAATTAGAACATTTTTAAATAGCTTTTTTTGTAGACATTATAATGCTATTATACAATATATTGTATGATTCTTTTGACAAAAAAATAAAATGTTCGTATCGATTTCAGTAGTAAAAACAATTCAATGAAAAATACCTTTCTGAATCACTGTTATACGAACATTGCAACGGTCATTATTGAACACATTGATCAATACAAGCATCATATTATATACCTAGACATACGACGAATACAGCGCGCATCGGGGCGGTCGAAAACAATACTATGATACTCGTATATACTTGATAAAACTTGTACCACGACCACGGGCACGTTTTATGTTTTGTCGTAACCGCGTTTTCGATAGTCGTAAATTATACGCGTTTAAATCGTGTGCAAAAACACATATTATAATTTCTCGCCGGACCCGATGATTGATGACAGACGCGTTCGCTTTTTTGGTAATCTGTATATATTCTCGTTTCTCCGCGATACTATTATACGCCGTACAAATAATACATTATCTTGTTCTGAAATCTCAACAATAAACCTTTGGCCGCACATATATAATAATGTATGATATTATGTTCGTTTCTGTATCGTTAATTCAACTTCCACAATAACGGCGTTTTAATACATACATCGCTCGACCACAGAACAACTTTTATTCGTGTACATGTACATGTATGTATACACAAAGCGATTTTTTTAAGAATGTTTACCATTATTTATATGTTTAAATTATGCATATATTCAAATTCTGATTTTTGGAATTTTTAACTACGCCATATTTTCGAATTCTTGAGATTTTTTGTACCACGTAATCCTGTGACAATACAAATTTCTGTTTTTAAAATAGAAACCTATTTTTAGCTTAAAATTGTTCAGCAGATATTTTTTTGAGTATTTTGATGTTTCTAAATCAAAATTGAAATGAATAGTTTTTGAGTTATATAACTTTGTGTACTGTATAATTTAGTGGGTTAAGTAAATGGGAGCACTAAGACGATATTGCAAGTATAATAATGCCTATATTAATAAGAATAAAAGTATGAAATTAGAGTAATCGATAGGATATGAATCTATATAAGGTGTAAGAATCCAATATTGAAATTATAATAATTTAAGTGCTATCATAATGTGACCGTTGGTCTTATATATTTTAATATATATCGTTAATTTTAAACCTGAATATTTAGAACTCGGTGTAGTATGTGCACGTGCATCTATATTTGTATGAACTTAAATTAATTTATAAATTATTAACAATATTTTAGCATTCTTCTTACGTAGATAATTCATAAATGGCTAACAGTTTTTACTTTATTGTAGGTTTATTAATTTGTTAGCTGCAATAAACGTTACTATGAATTAAGTTTTAGACTATATTATAATTTAATAATATTGTATAAATTGTTCGGTTTTATGGTAATTTATTGCTGTGACTTAACGATAGATAAGTTTCATAATCCATTGTAGCATGAAACATTATACTAATATAGCCAGTATTGTACAGGCACCTATATATATATAAAATATATGTAGTAAATTATGTATAAAACTAATAATGACATAATATGTGTACCTATACGGCTATACCCAACGTCACATCATACCAAAATGTATTATTGTCTACAGACTATATACAATAGTTTAAAACGTTGTGGCTCATTACCGTAAATTCATCTTTATAATAATATATTTTTCATTAATTTTGTTTTTGAGGTACATATTTTTAATCTTCAACATTATTGTAAACAAAATGTTATCCTAAATTGACTTTTAAACCGCATTGTAAACAAATTATTGTAATAATCACTTGTTTAATTTGTATTTCTTCTTGAATAATGTGCTAAGCCAAATTGTTCTTAATTTGTGAACCGAGTTGTATGTATTAACAAATACTAAATGTATATCCTGTATTATATTTGCCCACTTGGACATACATTAAATAAATAATGTTACATTACTTGAACACTGCGTTATAAAATATAATATATTCGTATACCAGTAATTTCAACAAACGAATTAAAAAAATTTGTAAGATATATTTTTATTATTGATTTTAAACGGAAGAATTTTTATATATCTTCCTCTTATTGGTCTTAATGTGAGAAATATATTCTATATAATATAGTATATAAAAATAAATAAACCTATAATAAATTAAAAATAAATTGCCTAGAATTTGAACACTATAAGTAACTAATAAGTAATAATACACGCCACAATACATAAATAATAAGCATTCAAAATATAATATAGTGAAGTCTCAAGTTATGTACAAAGTCGTTTAATGACATATTCAAATAGTAGCACTATTATATAAAATGGCAGAAAATGCAAAATCCTAATTCGATGCTGAATAATCGAGTGTACGGCAAACAGAACTGGATAGTATTAAAAACATACTATTATAATAATAAAATTATTTTGTTCCTAATATTCGCTCGAATCTTATCCATTAAGCGAGCATGGTCATGTTTTTCATTTTTCAGATGACCAATTGTGCACAACTCCATTCCGTCGTTGGTAACCAAATACATATAGATACAATATTTTAATGTATATACATTATGCATAGTTGCACAGTACGCGTTTAAAAATATGTACACTGTTCATTATACTTTAAAATAAAATGATTCTTATAGATTCTTATCCGTACAATATGCAATAATATATATTTTATATATATATATATATATATATAACACGAATTTACACTATCTTCAAAAGAATGGCCATAAAAAATATTCATTTACTATTCCCCAATTACGTGCAATGTGCTTTTTTTATTTCTTATTTATAAAACAACTAATAGGAGGTGTGAATATTAATATATTATGTATTATTATTTATTAAAATAATAAACATGATTTGATGATAATATTTAGTACAATAATATAGTGTAGGTTTGATACTGGCGTCGCCATACTGTACCTATATTATATAATTTGTTATTTTAATAAAATATTATCTTAACTACAAATATGATATCAAAAACTAATGCTTAATTGTAGCATAATTAACTATCTAAAATTGCGTTTAGTTTATTCACTCATTTATATTATTCTATGAGTACTTTGATGTATTTTAACGACTTGTTCTTATGAAATACCGAGAAAACAAGCCCGCAACAGAAGTGCCCTCGAATTACCTAACCATAACGCAGTGTCACCATAATAATTGTATTATTAAAATTGTATAATGTAAAAGCAACTCAATATTAATTACAACATATTATTTTTAATTTTAAGTTTTATATACCTAACACTTATAATAAGTGAAATGGATAAATATAAGGGAAAAAATTAATAATACGTTTTATGTTCAGTAATTACTTACAAAAACATACATATATAACATTCCTTAACAATACATTATATGTATTTTAGGTATTTATATTATTTAACAATTCATAAATTTTGTACTTACTGCGGTGAACGACCGGAATTGAGCAAAGCGTCACAATGACAACTTGACACTGGTGATTTTAATATTACATAATATTTGTTACATAATAAATAACTATATTTTTAAAATTTTATGGTTTTATTAAAATAGAGATAATAATTGTTCGTGTTTAACTATTAATACATAATTAACAAAAATGGTTAAACAGTATGTTTGAATATGTGTATTTAACATGCTATAACTAAGGTTTACTGATTTAAATATAAATTATTATACAAGGTAATTAAAACAAATACCTACTCATAAATCATAATAAAATGAGTCATATATATTACAACATTTAAAAAGTGTATTTTTTTAAAATTTAATTTTAAGTATAATAATTTTTTGATACTAAAAATGTGCATTTTTCATAAGGTGAATTGGATTGGTACCTAATTTTATTACATGCGTATGTGTTTGAGCATTTTGTGACTGTGAGAATCGGTGCACACGAATTACCTCTTAAATCTAGGTATTTAATATTCTTTAATAAAATACCTACCATACCTATCTAAAAAATCAATAAATTGATTATTTTATTGATTTTTGTAATATGTTAAGAAAATATTATTTTGATTTTCGTATATCATCGGACGCTAATCATTGATTATTTTTAAAGATTAGATTGATGCTTAACAATTTTAATTTGGTGCAAACTTATTAATCTTGAACAAATGTTCTACTTTAAAACAAATCAAAACATACCTCTAAAACTCTGTTGACTAAACCAAAGTAAATTATATAATAATAGCATAATCATTGTTCAATAGATTTAACAGTTCAAGAAATTATTATTCGAACTACCTATAAAAATAAAAAGGTTTTATATAGGCAAATTCAATGCATTTTTGATACTTAAAAAAATAAACAATTTAAGAAATTAAAAAAAAAATGATAGTAAAATCTATGAAAAAATTTAAATGACTTCAAATACTAAATATATTAATTAAATTATAATTAATCGTTCAATGTTTAAGTGTTTTATATAGGCAATTTTATAATTTAGCAAAGTTTTAATATTTTTGTAATTTCCTCGCACACAATTGCAGATATGAAAATGTTGTACTCTTTCATAATTGTTAAAAGTAAGAATTTCAAGATGTAAGAGTTGCGTATTTAGTTTCTATGATAAATTGCTAGTAAAAGTTTAAAATTGTATAAAAAAATTAACTAAGGTTAAATAAAAGAAAAAAAATTGGAGGGGAACATGGTCGTCTGCAGGCAGATTCTTTTTGGAAAACAAGAAAAAAAATTCAAATACAATTATATAAGTAGAAGTATAAATAAGACTGCAATCTCATCTTTAGATTTTTCAATCCGAAAAAAAATAAACGTAATTAGTTTTTAACGAATAAATATTTAAAGATCATCCAGAAATATAGCTGGCTAAAGAATTAATATAAAAAATAAAAATAAATACTTTTAGTTAAATAAATGAAATAAAACTCTGTTATGGATGTGATGTGATGACGTTATTAATTTCATTTTCAACTATATTTTGATCGTGCGTTTGTGAATGATTGTTCTTAGATAAACGCATCCTTATGCACCATTTGTGGAGCGGCCAAGGTTTGATTTCCTTTTTATGGGCCAATAAAACAAAAATTCTTCAAAATTAACAACTAAAACTAATCGATTCAAACGAAAAAAAATAACATAATGACATAAAATATTGTACTGCTTTGTTGAAATCTCAACAGATAAATAACATTTGTAAAATAAGTATGTTTATTAGTTGTTATGTCAACGGCATGTTTTTTATCGTTTGGAACCTTTTGTCCAATTTACACGTTTATTTTAATTAATAATAACTAATTACTTATTAATTTTATTGGACTAAATTTATGCCTAAAACCTGCTCTGCGATTTCCTCTTTAATTTAAAAAAAACTGAACGATGATTGAATAAGTAGTTTCGAAGCCAACCAGTAACAGAGATTCTAATTTAACTTTTATTTGTATAAAGATAATATTATAATTTTTGCAAAGTATTTTGTATTGATGATGTTAATAAGTTATTATAATTTAAGGTATCATATTGTCTAGTTAGTGACGACTAAATCATCCCCTGTGACACAAAACCCTAAATATGCCACTGTGCATCAGCATATATTATTTGTATAATTCGAAAAATAAATATGTTATTAATTTTTAATAATAAATGGTATAACTGTTATTAAAGTAAAAAATATAAATATAACATATATAGGTATACGATTAATACATCGAATTTACCGTACTCGAAATACCAGCAGTTTTCAAGATTCCATGTCAAATATTTACTCCGAATATTGTTGCAAGCACTAAATTAATAACTACTATTATTTAGTACATAAATAAATTATTTTTGTATCATATTTTATATTTTACTAGCTGACCTACCTAGCGTTGTCTGAGCCAAATATTAAGTTAAGATTAACCTGAAGTGATTTACATGCATTTAAACCACCTAGGTAGGCAATCCACTGTATTAGATCATGACAATATGCGAGCAGTAAATTATCAGATAGACAATTCACCTGTGGTGGATTGCGGACTCCATAAGGTGCGTAAATGAGTGGAATCAGAATTACGCCGTGTCCAAAGTAAATCCGTTGCGTCCGTTGCGTCCGATGCGACCGAAATTAAAAGCAAACTTACTAACATGATACGACCTGTCCAATCTGGATGGGGTTTGCGTCCGATCCGTCCGATATCGCATCGGTCGTATTCGCCGCACGATTTGAAAAACAAATCATTTTGTATTTTGATGCATCGGACGCAAAAACAGACAAACGTATTCGTCTATTTAATATTAATTTAATACAATATATTTAATGATAATATACGTAAAAATTAAAATTAAATAATTTAAAATGGAGTTATTGATTTCGGAAGTCCAAAAACGACCAGTGTTGTGGAACAAATTTTTTTTATTAACTTTCTTCCATACTAATTTGTGTTCAATTCAACCAATCTGAAATTGGTCGATTTGAGATTAAACTCAAGTTTTATACTTTCAACAATATAATCAAAAGTTGTTGTAGACATTCTCATGTATGCGTAAAACAAATTTTCATTGTCACGTAATTCTCTATACAAATGATGAAATTCACCAAACATTTTGCGATTTTTCAAAATAGAATTTATTTTTTTTTTTATGTATTTTTTGTATAAATAATATTTTACACCTATACTCTCTGCGAGCATAATATTTTTTTGCATATTATGTGTAGACATGAAAAAACCACAAGTGCACTCCTACGCGTTCAACCACGTTCTAGTACATCGAGAATACTCTTGATATCGTAATCATCGGACGCATCGGACGCAAATTCACATTGGACATGCATGCGTTTGCCGCAATAATGTGCGTTGAGTGCGATGCGAAAACGGACGCGCCGGACGCATTTTGGATTTACTTGGACACACTGTTAGGTAGGTACATGAAAAACTTTGCGACGGTTACCCGTGCCAAAGATTTGTTTTTTTCTATAAATTTATTTGCAAAAATGTGTATATGATATATTTTTGCTAATTATAATAGTTATAAAATATGTAATCATTAACAAACTTATAAATAAATAGAGATTATACAAATCAATAACGACCATGATTACCAATAGCAATCATTTATAAATAAACATTTCCATCGTAAATCTCAAAATCACTATGTGAGCACCTCCCAGGGTTGGACCTCTACCTTTTTAAATTAACCTATTTTTTTTTCCAGAGGTCTAATCTATCTCTACCCTAAATTTAATCGCAATCGGTTGAACGGTTTGGAAATGCATAAAGGATAGACAGACATTCAATTATATATAGATAGATAGATAGTTATAAGATATTTGAAAGTATTTAAAATGTTTTAATGTATATATATATATTTTTTATTCCCGATAAATATAAAAATAAATTTTTTTTTATGAAAGAATAATTTTAAACTTTTATTATTGTTGCATGAATCTATTTACACTATCATACGATACACTAGTATTGAGTTATAAGTAAATAACAGTAGTATAATATGATAAAATATATATTTTAATGATATAATAATATATACTATATGTTTTTGCTGAAAATTATTTTAATCTACTGTATATAAGGTACCAAATAAAAGAAAAATGAATAATTTATTGTATTACAAACGTAATAAAGCGTGCAGCGAAAAGTGTTTTCGCTACACCTGACAATTTATTCAAACAAGCTCTTACTGTTATATATTATGAACAATTTTAAAAATATTAAATTTAAAATAGAATCAAAATATGCATTTTCAACGTCTAATGAATAAAAGGGCGCTGATCGTTTGGGCACTTCGACCCAAAATCTAACATGTTTAGGTACAAATAGACACACCATTTGGACATATAAAATAAATAAAGGTATTTTATATAATTTTACCTGGTAAATCAAAGAATGTTTGGGTTCACATCATACACGCACTATCTACAATAATGGTATTATACTTAACTTTATTGCTTGATACTTTATCTCCAAAAGTACAAACCAATTAATATCAATAATATTACGAGTATTTTACAATTATTATCATAGTACATGCGACTACAATTATATATGTTATATACATACTGTTATCGATAATTTTAAATTTAGTGAATTATTAGAATAAATAAATACAAAAGCAACAATTTTCGTTGTACTAATCGTAACTGTACCTAACATCACAGCGAAAATATCTCGCAACTTAAAATTTGTAATTTCTATCAATGGAGACCACATTCATGAAGTACTTCAAGAAGATACCGTTATAAAATAAAAAATAACACTAGTATTAAAAAGGAAGGAACTACAAATTTAAATGCAAAACCAAACAAACTTATAAAACGAGAACTCAATAATTGTCAAGAATCAGGTAATTTCAATCACTGTGACGTGCATTTATTTTGTAAAAGTATGTATGTAACTAAAGAAATTTATTTCCTAAATTTCCTAAGTCTTTGGTTAAAGCAAATATAATATTATAAACAAGTAAAATTGATTTTTTTTCAAAGTTGAGCTATTTTGTTTCATGAAGTCTTCCGATAGTATTCCTATTTTTACTTCCCATTTGTACGACTGAAAATTTTAAAAACCTAAATTTGACAATGATACTAGAAAACATTTATGACATTAGTCCATGTTTTCTCGGAAAAAAATTTAATAATAAAGAAGATAAATTAGATAAATAAAATAAAATAAGATTTTTGATTTTAATAGAAATAATATTTTTGTAATGTCCTAATGATTTAATATAATATGTAATTATAAAAATATTTTTAAATTAGTTACAATTTTTTGAGAGACAATTATAATATCCAACCTTGCTGTGTTGTCTCCTGGGTAACGTTAATAAGCTCTAAAAAGTAAAAATGTAAACAATTTGTAACTAAAATTTGGTATTCAAACGTAGTCATAATTAAAAAATATGATGTACCCAAACGTTGTATTAATTTTTGGTGTCTAAAAAAATGCGTACTTAAACGTATGTTCCCAATTGTTCTCTCAAATTTTAGATAAAAATATCATTTTGTGTCCAAACGTGTTACGGCCGAATGAAGAATGATAAAATTATTTCTCAACGCGAAAAGTTATTTGTAAAATGTACACATACGGACGAAACAGTGTACATTAAATTATTGACAGCGGATAACCGTTATTTATAAAGATATATATATTCTATACAGATTCTACGATCTGGGCGTGGTGAAACAAAAACGGAGTAACTTTTCGGTCTCGCGTATTTTATACATTTTGCGCTCAAGAATAAAATATGCGTTTATGTCACTTGGTTAGCAGATTGTCTGTAGCAACAAATATTTATTTTAAGACTAAAAAGTAAATTTTAGCCCTAAAAGAATATTAAAACAAACTTACGTAAGTATCGACTCCAGTGAAACTTAGCTGTGTTATCGAGAGTGCAGACATACAGTACATTGCGATGAAATAACTTATTTATTTATGTAGACAACACGTATTTTCAATTATACACATGTATTTTTCAGGAGAGTAAAATTAAATATTATACTATAAATTATGACTATTTTTCAAAAACGAACGAAATTCGGGGGAAAACATTATTTTATCATTGCTAATTATATAGTTGTTATCAACAATAACCACAAGAAAATTCTGAATTTTTTAATATAAAACATTATTTTTGATAAAATTGAAGTAGGTATGTTTATTTTTTGCGTGGTAATAACGATCAACTGTATAAAGACTTTATAATGTATACTATGTATATCTTTGCATACATAGTAGAGTAGTTAGAATAGTTCTATAAATTGAAAAACAAAATTAAATGATTAAAATAATTGAAAAATTAATTTATTAAAACAATATAGTAAATTATTATTAATTAATTTATTATTACAAAAAATAAGTTAAAATTTTTTCTTTTGCCTAGTTCAACAAAACTTTTAAGTACTTTGTGGATTTTGTTGACATTTAAATTGTAGTCTACGTATCTCATGATAAACTATATAGTCCAAGTTAACCAAACACATATAATTCTTGCTCATATTTATATATATTATACTTGTATACGCTTTTTTTGTCAAACATTGGTAGGGATAAACTAACCCCAGGAGGGAAGGAAGATGTAGAATCATTTGATGTATCCCTTGCGAGTACCCATACCCGGGATTCAGAGCAAATGGCTTTTTCTCAGTAACACTATATAGACAGAAAACCTGCGCGACGATGCTGTAATTATTATTACACCGGTATCAGAATGTTATACAGCCAATCGATTTCATTTTCATATGCACGCAATGTACGTTGGTATTATGTGTGCACTGTAAAATGTATAAAATATATTAAGCATATTCATCGTCATCGTTCATAATCATATTACTCAAAAATAGAATTTGGCAACGCATATACTGGTGCGACTCCTAAGTCCTAAGACACTGATTTTTACATAGATTTAAATTTTCGTATGATAACCTGTTTAATGTTTATTAACTTTAATAATTATAGATCGTCATAGCTATCATCCACCAGTGAATACACCTAATCAAAAACATTAAATATAAATAATAAATCACGATTGACTTTTAAAGTTTGATTCATCCTCAATCGATCATTTGGCTTCTACTTCTTGCTAACTGCTAAATATAGATAGGTACTATACATTACCTATAACAGCTATTAGTGTTGGGCAAAACGAATTTTGATTATAACCGATGATTAAAGTTTGTAAGAATTATAATTTAAAATTCATCCATTTCGATACAAAAAGCATTAGATTAATTTGTCAATTATTTATATATGGGGCAATGTGTTGTATAATAATAATTTAAAAAAGGTAGGCAAGTGAACACCGCTTTGCTGTTCAGTGGGTATCTAAAGGAGTCAGTGTAATGATGGATGTGTTAAATTTGGATTCTATGATATAAAATCATTGTATACGAAAAACCATTCTGAACGAATACAGCTTATATTACTATAAGACATTAAAGTAATACATTAAGTTAAATTAATTTTTGCAAACTTAAAAATTATTTTATCGTAACTGAAAAGTAATTTTTATACTAATTTAAAATACCTAGTTAATAAAAAACGTTATACTCGCTGATTAATTTACTATATTAATATTATATATTTATATGAAATTAATAGGAATTTTATTAAAAAAATATACCTAATACGTTTGTGGTAATGGAGTGTATCAAGAGAATGAAATAAAGAACATTAAATTAATTGTGTACGAGACCTCCGAGAAGCTATTAAAGAGAGACAAAGAAATCGTTTTTCAGAGTTTAATTTAGATGTTCATTAAAATTTATGGTATCTACGGAAGTGGAACTATTTCGAATGACAAGATTGAAAAAGTAATTTTATTCTCAACTAAAGAGAAAACGTCAGGAAAAAAAATTATTTACCACGATATATGAATTTTTACCCTCAACCAATACAAGTATTTAATTGGACATTAAAATATGTATATTACCTATTATATATTAAAATAATTTAATGGCGTGTAATAAATTATATAACTTTTGACACACACAAGGGGCATCAAAATCAAGGGCATCGATGCATTTACTATTAAAATTCTAATTTTTGAGAGTATTATATGTATACATAAAAACTATATTTTTAAATAGATGGATTTTTTTATTCCATTTGAAAAGTGTTCTCAAACATTTTGAACACGATTGAAAAAGGTCATTTTAAGCACAATTGGTTAAATTCCCGTTCCATCACCTGACGCTTGTAACCGAATACGGAATATTGTACAGAGGTACCTACGAGCTATGCGTTTAGAAAGAAAAAAGAATTTGTACCTCGTCCAAAGAACCGGGGTAAATATAACTCGGTTTCGTTTCCGGACGGTCCCGAGAAGAGTAAAAAAAAAAAATTCGTTTTGTCGCTCAATCAGACGGCAGTTGCGAGTGTTGAGACGAGCCCGTGAATAGACGACACGTAGTACCATCTCGATAATAATAATCAAAAACGCGCGGCGCTCAACAGTTGTTTAATAAATAATTATTGTGCAACGACGCTTTAGTTCAATTTCGCGTTGTACGGCAGTTCAAATTGGCTTTTTATCAGGCATACGACGACGATCGCACGCATCTCTTGTAACCGGCCACAGGAGGAGAAAACGAATTCAGCTCGTAAAAACCAATGTTATACGAAAATAAAAAAGTAATATACTACATTACGGCTTAGAACAAGTAATGATAACGTGACAAAATAAATTTGTGTAATTTATATAATTATTTTGTCGCGATAAAGCAGTTGATAATCATATTATTGTCCAACCGCCGGTCAGAAAGTCCGTGGAAACGCTAAAAACGGCAAACGCGTCTCGCGGCCGTATTTGACAGCGCCATCTGTCGGCCGACGGCCGAGCACAGTATAGTTAGTGGTCCGCAAAACTTACCAGACTTCGCCCCGACTTCCCGAGCCCACTGGACGCTATCAATTATCATAGTATCATGGCCTTGTTGTTCCGCCGCCTGTTGCCGTCAACAACTGTCGTCGTTTCCTCGTCGTTGATCGTGAGTAAATCTGTATTGAAATTAATTTTAAATGGCTGTGCCCGTTTTGGGATCTTAAAACACACGATTTAATGATAGACCGTCCGTCGCTCGACAGTGGCTATTGATTTTCGTGCCGGCGTCGTCGTTTGACAGACTTTGAGTACCTACCGTAGAATCGTACACATTTTCGACGAGAATCCGACAAAGGGCGGGACTAGACATTGCTTTTTCGATTTTCGTTGGACTGTATGGGACCGACTTGAGGATTTGATTGGAAATGCAATCAATGTATTTAGATTCCAGTGACTTTCTTGGGAATTACGTTTTATAACACTGTTTACCTAACCGGACAGGCAAGACATCAAACCATCAGTCTTAAAGTTTCTAACGAGAATTTCTCTGTAGCTCGCCGGCCCAATTCAGTCCTGCTATTCATATTTTTGCACACCCAATTATCATTTCTCGTTGTTTTTATATTCTATAATCTACATTTAATTGTAAAAGTTAGAAACATTTGAAAAATATTGGCTTTGATAATCTGACGATTTTAAAAATATTTAGTTATTGGGAAAATTGATTTGCTTAACATGAGCAATGTACATAAGAAAAACATTAATATAATAAATTATAAATACATATTTAATTATTCAAGATTATAGAACCTCTAAACATGGGTTAAGTCACAGGTGACCAAAGTCGAAGCTACTATGACAATGGGTACCATACCAATGAATAATAGCAACAATTTTTGTCGGTCACAAATCAATAATTGTTTTAGCATTATTATTGTCACCATAATATATAATATTGTACATAACAATTGCAAATATACTACTATATAGTAAAGATTAGGAAATAGGTACTTTAAATCAATAGATTTTAATGTATTTTTTTAAAAATAGCAAAACATCACATATTTGACTAAAAATAGTGTTTTGTACAGAAATTGAAAATTAAATAAATTATTTATTACCAATTAAATACTATTTATTATTTACACTAATAATAATGTTTATAATATATAAATGGGGAATTTTAATGTTTATTTAATATATAACTGTACTATTTCTATGAATAACTAAATGTTCATACACTGTCACCTCACATGATTATATTTGATTCTATTATTATTGATCAAGGTCAATATGTCTACTGATAATATACAAACTATGGGGTAATGTTGATAAATTATTATTCAATCTTTGGTTTTACAATGGTAAACATTTTAACAAATAGTATTTTTACTGTAGTATTTGTACTGATAGTAGCTTTGGTGTTAAGTTTTAATTGGCCTGTGAGTAATATGCTAATGATATTTATGTAATAATTTTTATTATTTTTCTGAACTATGTTCATAATTATTTCACAGCCTATAGATAGGCCTACTTAAAATTATATTATTAGTCTGGTGTTTATTTGTATGCATTAGTTTCAGAGCAAAAATCTAAGTAGCACAACAAACAAAATGGCTGAAGATTGGAAGAATGCCAAATCTGTATATGATTTCACAGTTAAGAACATCAAGGGAGAAGATGTATCATTGGAAAAATATAAGTACAAAGTACTATACTGAAACAACTTTTATAAAAAACTAACCTTTATTTGTTATATTTTTGTTTCTCAGAGGTTATGTGTTGATCATTGTAAACGTAGCATCGAAATGTGGTTACACATCTAAGCATTACAAAGAATTAATTGAGCTCGATGAGAAGTATCGTGACAAAGGGTTGAAAATTCTCGGTTTTCCGTGTAATCAATTTGGTGGCCAGGTAAATCTATTACAATGATAATAGATAGTTTTTTTAAATTTATTTTAGCTAAATCATTTAAATTTATCTTTAGAGTCTTTATAAAATTTTCACAAGTTTGATATATTCAATATTATTTTATTTGGTCTAATTTAATCATATTTCTATATAATATATTGAATTTAGAAATTGCTACTTGACCATTTGCCTGTAAACAAACAATTCCAACCTATGATTTATTATGATGAGCTTGATTTTATGTTAACTTTTTTTTTTAATTTCAATAAGGTAAACCTATAAAGAGTCTTAAATACATTTTAAAGCTATATTTATTAAAATAAAACATTTTATAAATTTTGGTATTAAAAACAGATTTGAACATCTTAATATGTTTATTTTATATCTTATAAACAACTTCTTCCATTTATTTATCTGAAAAAACATACTTAGTTGTGGAATAAACAATAATGTATACAACATTTTTGCATTTTTAGGAGAAGTGAATGTCTAAATTTGTTAGTGGATCTAAATAAAACATGGCGAGGAATCCAAACTTTTTCAAAATTAATTTACTGTAATTAGATTAATCAGTATATTGGAATGAAAATAAGACTAGCGTGAAAAATATTCTGATTAAAATTCCTTTAAATGTCATTTTAAAATGGCAATGCATCGGATATCAATATAATATGTTTTGAATTGCATTCAATTGTTATGTATTTGAATTATATTTTGAACTTCATTTATACTTCTTACATTATACACATTAATAATTTTATCATTAGCTAGTCATTGTCTATAATGGTTTTAATGTTTTATATCAGTTTAATTTTTGGTTTATTCACTTAGGAGCATTTCAACTTAATATTTATTAATTTTTTTAAATGTTGAATACTTAAAATTATTTAATTATACTACTATAGATTTTAATATTCACTATGTATACATGTGTATATATATATCAATATATTATATTAAATATGAAATGTTTAATTTTCATAAATGACTGATTGAAATAAATCAAATTTATTTTTAAATTATTGCAAAAAAAAACACTGACCAATGATAAAATTATTATCTATATATTTGTGCCATAGATATTTATTTATACTTAACGTATTGCCTATATCATAATGTATTTTATAGGAACCTGGTGATGCTGATAATATTTGTAGTTTTACTGCAAAAAAAAATGTTAAATTTGACATATTTGAAAAAGTTGATGTCAATGGCAATGAAGCACATCCATTATGGAAATATTTGAAATCAAAACAAGGCGGTTTATTGATTGAGTAAGTAAATATAGTGATTTTATATTGATGTACTGTTAATGAAAATTTGAATGATTCTTTAAACAAGTTAATATTTATTTATATGTATGGTTTATGGTGTAATAATATTATAATACCTGCTTTTCAGAATATATTTTAATCGATAAATTGTAAATATTACATTTTGTTATTTTATGTTATATAATAATATAATATTATAAATTATAATATAATCACAAATAAGTAGTAATACTATTATATGAATATAACTGGAATTTCCAACAATTTGAGTAAAATAAATAAAGATTATACTATTAAGTAAAGTTCAGGTTTATATACACTTGTAAAACTTAAAATAAGATGTGTTTATGAAAAAAAAAAACTTTAAAATATGTTATTAAAATTATTAAGAAAAAATGTGAAAACATCCTTTTTGCCAAAATTATTCAAAACATATGCATTTATATGACAACAAATGTATTTCATTTGTTTTTATATTTCTTATTTTCAAATCAAAAATATGAAATAAAAATTATTTAATAACAATACAGAAAAATAAAAAAAACAATTTAAACAAATTAAAACATATTTTGATTATTGAGAAAAATATTAAATTTAAATGTGTTTGGTTTAAAAAAAACTCAAAAAATAAATCATAACTATTTTATGTACAAAACAATGATAAATAATAAAAGGAAAATTAAAACGGTATAATTTTAAATTGTGATTTACGAACACAATAAATTGTAATTAAGGGGGGGGGGTTTAAGGTTTTTTCCTATCATGCATTTCTTGTGAAACAATACTGTTACATTATTGATTGAATATTCTGTATAGTAATAAAATTTATTTTTGAAGTTATTATTTTAAATAAAAAAAAATTTAAGGCGTATGACAAATAAAAATACATTTCTACACTTTTTTACAAAATATATTTTATATGCTATATTTTTCAAATATACTGTTTTCTATAAAATTTGCATATATATGCAATAAAAAATTTCCCTATGTATTCTTAGCTATGTAAATTATTGATATTTCTTATTCCCATTGATTGAACTGCATATTCCAAGTAAAAATTATGAAAATGCATAAAAATCTGGACTTTACTAATAAGTAATATTGTAATCTGACATCTGACATCTATTCCTAAGATAATAACAGATTTATATACAAGTAAAAATAATATTTAAATATATATTTATTAGCATCTGTTTTACTTATTAGGTTTGATGTTTTTTTAAGCTATGAAATCCAGCTATAAAAAATTATCCTGGTAGGTAAACCTAATTGTATGATTATCCTTATTGAGTTATAGAACATTAACACCTTGTCCTTATAAAGTAAATTATTTAATTAAATCTATTCCTTCGTATACATAAATATAATACCTGCTTTTCTTCTCAATACTATCCAAAATGAAAATGTATACCTTCCCTATATCTTTTATTTAATTAAATTCATGATTATTCAATAACAAATAGTTTATATTATGTAGGGTTTGGAACTTGGAGTGCATTTTTCTACCTCTAATTTGGAAATGGTAGAACAGCATGAGCATTACTTTCCCCGTCTTTATAGTTATGGGCACAACTAGACCTACATTTTAGAGAGTGCTAAAATTATGTATACCTATCTCACTAAACCATAGTTTCAAAAATTAAATAATTGTCTTATTACAATATATACATAATATTTTCAAGTTATAAAACAAATATAAGTTCTAACAAAATATGTTATAGGTACATTATGTTATGTATAATTTAAATTAATGTTGAAACTATTTGTCTTGTTTTTTGCTGTAATTATTAAACACTGATTCGGTTTTTATTTTATTTGCAATATCCCTCTCAATATTTAAAATAGACCTCTATCATTTTAATTTATTGCATACTGGAAAAACTGTGTTCACATATTGCAGAACTTATTGGAATTGTAACTGCAATTTTAAATAACTTGTTAATGTTAGAATAAGCCTCTTTTTGAATTGTCCTTTAAATCATATATCAAATAAAGAAACAGCTCTTTTCTCACATTACTTTTGATAAATTATAACAGGGGTCAGGGGGTGCTGTAATAGATCTTGAGGGTGCTCAGCACCCCTTAGTTGCGCCTATGCTTATAGCACTATAAACCATTAAAATTTGGGCTTTATATGCATATAAAAACATTTAAATTAAAATAAATTTAATTCATTCATGAAAATTTGACATACATATCAATAATCTATAAATAAAGTATCATAATTTTTAAATAATTAAAAGGTATAGGTACTAGATAATGTATACTTAACTTAAAGTATTGCTCTTAAAAAAAAAATTTTAATGTTCAGTTTTTTAGTTCCTGGGTACTTAGTTTTAATATTTTATTTTTCAAACTGTTATATGATTATTATGTATTTTATATTTATGTAAATTGTGTTAAAATAATTTCATATAAGTTTAAATTATATTGCTAAGAATTTTTTAAACATTTTAATTACACTTATTATTTTTCTTTTCAGTTCTATCAAATGGAATTTTACCAAATTCATTGTTGACAAAAACGGACAACCTGTTGAGAGGCACGCTGCTAATATTAGCCCTTTGGTAATACAGTTTTTTATTTAATTAATTAATTTATTTATTTATTAATACAAGTTTTATTACAAAAAAATTGTTTTTTTTATTTTTCATCTCGGCCTAACTTTATAATTTATAACAGTTTTAAAATGTATGAATACTTAAGAATTAAGTTAATTTACAAAGATTATTTTTAATTTTTATGTTTAATTACAATATAAAATATATTTTCATTTCTTAATAAAAGTTTTTAAATTATACACAAAAAAATGTAGAAAGCAAAAAAAAACACATAATGTACTTATTGTATAGAAAAGTACCTTCCTCGTTTATCATTATCACTATGAATTTAATGTAACTGCAAGTTTATTATACAAAACTATTATATCAGATCTATTTAGTACTAATTTATATTCCAAAATATATAAGATATAATTTTACTTGAATAATTTTCAAACTAGAATTATTGTTTCTTAATAATTTGTATTATTATTTATATTAAGTAGTAACTATAGTAATACTGTAAATTAAACTCTTTATTTAATCCATTTAAAAACAAAATTTAATTTATCTAAAGTGTACACAGTTGGATTATGAAACTTTTTTATTTTTTTCAGGGTTTGGAAAAGAATTTGGAAAAATATTTATAAAAGCATTTATGATCAAAAAAATAATTGTAATCTTTCATATCTCAATTTATTCTATTAAAGTGATTTAATTTATTTTCCACAACAATATTAAGGCTGTAAGATATTATACCTTTATTGGCTATTAAGAATTATTTTTGTTTTATTTACCTTTAGAAAACTTTTTTTGTGTAATATCATAATTTTGATCTTTATGTATAAAGCAATAATTATGTGTATGTGTGCCTTTTATTGTTCGTTAAAATATGGATCAAATCAATTATTTGTTTTTTTTTATTATTTGTTTACTAAATCATGTATCCTGTCATTGTGTTAGCTTAGCAGTTCCATGAATCTATAAGTATCAAGTTTCAGAGTAGCTGCACATAAAATACTGTCAATACGGTTATCGTCATCATATAAATAATTTAAAAATTAACGTTTATAAAAAAAATGAAGGTTCAAGAATATATTTTTTTAATATTTTCTGCTATTTCATTTTGGGTAAGTAAATTGATAAAACTGTTTGAATTTTAGAGGAGTTATATCTGAAATGTGTATATAGTTAAATACTTTACTAGCTAACATTAAAAAAGTTATTTAATTTTATTATTATTTTAGATTTTGAGTGGAACATTGAATATATTGATCATAATGATGTGTTCGTGTATGTACATTATCCAAACTCTTCTGGTAGGAATGTACATCTATTTGGTACATTCTGGAGTTCAAAATTAAAAATTTCTAATATATTTTCTTAATAATTGGAAAAACACTAAACCAATTTGGTTTTGCTATTTTGTTTTACCTAAAAAATGAATAACTGTAGATACTTAAAATAAACACAAATTATGATAGTATTTTCTATGTAGTGTATAATTTTCTTAATAGTACTTTTTAATTTATTTATAGAAAAAACATTTTTTTTTTAAATATTGATATAAATTGTTATTAGTGAAATCAAAAAACAAGTTAAAAGTAGTTACACAAATATTTTTTATGTGCATCAAAGTTTTGTTTGTTATGATATTGATTTAAAATTTAATTCATACCTAAATTACAGTGACTTACTCAATGGTGAGGTATCATTCAACACGTGTAAGTCGGTTACTTAGTTCCCCTTTTTTTTAAAAAAATGATTTATATTTTTGTAGAAAAAAATATGAATTCAAATTAATAAATATACAAATCACACATTTAAACAAAATATTATTTGATGTTTAGGTATTAAGTACATTATTGGAATTACATCTACAGTTAATAATTGTTGATCGGAAATACACTGAATAATATTTTACTTATTATTATTATTATTATTATTTTAAACTAAATTGTATTGTTATGCAAATGTATCAAATATTCATTGAAAAATAAATTATCATCTTTTGAATTTGTATGAAAAAAATTAATAATGCACAATAACAATATCTAATACATAAAAATAAATGATAACCTGTAACACTCAACAGCAGTACCTATGACAAATTTAAAATCTAAATACTCGGCTGAATGCATAAAGCTCATTTAGGTTATTTCAATTAAGTATCTAAAGATCGTTTACTATAATTTTAAATTTTCATCATATACGTTAAGTCTAAATATTATTTCAGTTAGGTACCTATTTATATTATATCAATTTATGTTAATTTACCTAGATAGTTTACTTTGATAGGTAGATATTTTAATTAGCAGCATGTAGAATTTGTGTTTCAATGAATCTTTTTTTTTTACTGTTTCCGTGATTTGATAATTTAGAATGACGAATAGATGTATGAACTATGTTCATAATGCTTTAATGATATTATGATAAGTATAATAGCCAATTACCTACGTACCTACCGGAAAGCAAACCAAAAGTAGGTACTATTATACAGTCTTTTTCTGATAAAATACTTTTCCTTATGCAACACTTAAATAAATGTATTAGATACGCAATATGCTATTATATAAAGTTATAACTAAATGGAATAAAAAAATTTGATTGAAAGTATATGTATACCTATAGTATTTATTTGTGATACAAATGGTAGGTGATATTACCGTAGAAATTTATATTTTTATGATTCAAACCAAATCGTCCGTATGTAGATCGTCCAAAGAGAAATAAAAATAAAAACTTTCCTATATCTTGTTTAATAATATGTATGTATGAGTGTATAACATATCAATACCTACAGCTATAAATTATAATATATAAATAGTTTTATCTATAGGTACGAGATATTATAGACCAACCCACCTGCCGCAAATATTCTACCGAGCCAAGACATAAAAAAATACATTTTTAATATTCTCAGATGTGATACCTGCTATTACAAAATGTTTATTTCACGTTTGTTCATGAAGAGTAGCAGCCAATTGAATAATGCATTAAGTTCGCGTAACATTGTCGGATTAAAAAAAGGCTATAATATGTAGGTAACTATATTAACTAATTCAGATTACAGAGTAATTCTTTGAATAATGAACACTAATAAATATTCTTATACCTATAATATATAAATTATAATAGGCACTTTAAAATTATATTAGTTGAATATTTGAATATAAAAACTGTAAAAAAAATATTCGGATTTAGAATTGTAATAGAATGTCATTAAAAAATAACAAAATCTAAAAATTCACTGTTTTAAAAAATTGGATTTTTGTATCAAAATGTAGTTATATACCTATAACTGATATTCTCAAAATTATGTCTCTAGAATCTCACTGTATAATATATTGGTATGCACTAGGTAGTAGTATATATTATGCTATAGTAATAGTCAATAAGTATGCATAATATTATACTAATTCGTGAAAAAGAAACATAGAACGGAAGGCGACATATGTTTTCGTCGGTAGGTAACTAACCGTCAACTATGTTAAGCCACTCACTTCCTCACTAACAAAGTAACATCACCCGTATTGTTAATTTTAAATTGTAATATATTGTACCTACCTTTTATAGAGAATGTAGAAACTATGTTATAATTTATAAGTACATATTATATAGTTATAGTCATGTAGGTACCTAAATTAATTATTTATATAATTTAGAAAATTATTGTCAGGATAATAATTGATATTTATAGTTTCTAGTTGTAATAGATAAATAAACACTGATATTAAATACTATAGAAATTATTAAAAAAAAGATCATTCTTAAATTGAATAATGATTTTTTTGAAACCTCTATAATAGAAGTGGTTTTTATTTAAACATTTTCAATTTTTTAATTACATTTTAGTAATTTTAAATTGTAATTTAATTATCTCTTTAAAAACGTATAAAATAACGTCACCCATGTAGGTAGGTACTATAATTATCATCTGCGTCTTTTTTTCATAAAATTAGACTATTTTTTCCACAGACATATGGGCTGTTCAAAACTTTTGCCCCTTCCTATTAAAAACTGAAATGATGCCACTAGTGTTATTAGACACACCTATATGAAATTGCAATAATAATTATGTGATGTCGAAAACGGTCCTATGCATGATGTCCATTGGACACAATGTAAGTAAAAGGTATCGTTGTTAAAGCAGTAATAAATAATAATATTTAATTTGTAAATTACGAACACACCGATCAGCCAGATGAACAGATCTGCAGGTCGAATATACGTTTATTGCAATGCTAATGAATAATAATTATAATAATATCGTTTAACGGACAAGTTTTTTTACTCGTAAGTCGTAGATAGCCTACATATTTCCATATCTATTTCATTCATTCTATCATCGTTATTCGTTTACACTAAATAAAGCCACTGCGGCTGTCTTATCTTTAAGTATAAGTAGGTATCAAATATTTAAAAAGGTAGGTCAGCAACGTTCAAGTACTGAATGTAGATTGGTTTATTAATACAGAGTGCAAACTACACTAAACTACTAGAAACATACCGACAACACTAACAGTAGATAATATAAAGATATAATCAATCATAAAATATAGAATATAGATGTATAGATAACAATATTATAACTATATAATAGTGGCTAATTTAGATTTTGAGAGGAAATATATTTATACTTACATATATATTATAATATTTTGCATCTTATTGAGCAACTTGTGGATCATTTGAAAATGTTAATTTTTTTTCCAATCGATATTAGTAAAACTTATGTTTCTCGATCAAAACGTTTGAAAACTCAATACAATGTTTCATAAATTTTCCTTACAGAAATTGAATAATATCGAAAATACATTCTCTTATTTTTATTTAAGCATTTTAAGTTGTTAATTGTTATAGTTCTAAAACTAATATAAATCGTTGGAACTTGAAACTTTTTTTCATTAGGTACATAATATATAATTATTTTTTATATGAAATTATATTTTTTTAATGCTTGGACTAATTTAAAGCTATTTTATGACGATTAAACGATTTGCTATTGCATTGGACGATGGACCTATTCACACCATTCTACTGTATGTCGGTGTTGATTGATAAGTTACAGGTACATATTTGCATGCAATATATTTGGCATTAATTAGTTCACTCTGTAGAATTAAGAAAATACTAATGATAACATAAAATAAACTCTTCTTAGATGTTAGTCTACAAGTCTCATTCATTATGAATTAGTTTTCGTTTAGATTGGTTGTAAACATAATGATTTACCATTGAATTCAAATTTAACACATTCACTATATATCAAAACCCACTATGAAGCAGTTTTAGTTACTTGGTTTTTTTGTTGTTGAAACGTTTTATTTTTCATAAATTATTTGCGTATATATAATATATATATAATGTCTGTTCCTTCAAAACGTACTGAAGTCTGAATTTTACTCCAATTAAACTATAGAATAAAAAATAAAATATTTATATTAGCAAGCGGGTGGTGTATTAATTATTATCATCTATGTAGTATGTTTTTGCTTACCTAAACTAAAATAAACAAAACATTTTTTTGTGTTTCTTAAAAATAAGAGGTTCGAGGTTTAGTCAAACTGTGCTAATTTATGTAGATATTTTTAAATTGGAATTACTAATGTTCGTTAAGAATTCAAAGTAGTAGTTATGTGAGTTTAGGATGAAGGCGAGTAGAGGATATACGTTTATATATATACACGTGTGTGAGCACAAAGTCAAACAAACACGGTGAAATACAACATAATACAACGCAGTTAAATCGTATGTAGGCATGTACTATGTATGATTATCATACAGTTCGATTATTGTTTACTCTCGTGTAGGTACACGTCAACATATAGTATCGCACAGTGTCTCACCCCCGTGTCTCGTGTTTTACAGCGAGTTCAAACAAACACATAAAAAATAAAATGCGTCGCATTAAAACGAATGCGTCAACTGTGCACTGTGCTGCAGCTGTAGATGATAATATAATAGGTACACATTTGTTATTATTATTATT
Source organism: Pentalonia nigronervosa (assembly GCA_014851325.1). Classification (NCBI taxonomy): domain Eukaryota; kingdom Metazoa; phylum Arthropoda; class Insecta; order Hemiptera; family Aphididae; genus Pentalonia; species Pentalonia nigronervosa. The sequence continues at coordinate 32,147 of JACXSJ010001690.1, read as the reverse complement.
ATTATTTTATATCATTAATGTCATACTTATTTGTAATATTATGTAATTAACCGGTTAATGTCTTATAATGACTAGTGCACCACATCTTCGAATACCGCGAACGGACGAGCGAAAACGGTCTCTGTTTCCGAATCGATCGTTTTTAATTGATTACCGACTAAATAGAAAAAATACCACTAAAAATAATAATTATATATGCTTATCGTGGTGCGCGGTCTCCTCTCTCACTTTGTTTATCAATTGAACGGCGAAACGTTGAGTGTAGGTCAACAATAATGCTGTACGTTCTGTTACGGTTATATAATATTTTCCCTGGCACACGGTGATTACACGTGCAGCGCATTTTTTTCGCGCACGCGTGATACGCGTCCAATAAACTTGTGGGGAAACGACTTGCGGAAAGTTTGCATGCTGGACACGGCGGCAGCGGTATATAATAATGCCTATAACGCTGCGCGCGTGACGGACATTAAAGTCAACTGCCTGGTGAATTCGACCCCGACATATACGTATATAATTTCAGTTTTCTTGCGAATTTCTATATCGCGCGACCAGCTATAATATGTGTTTCGAACTCCGCGCTAGGTCCTAAGTAAATAGTTGACAATGTATATATACATATAGTGGTCAAGTATTTATGTATAATAAAATATATATTTATACATCAAACGCCCAGTAGTATAGCAGTATACAACTGTATATAGATAAGGGACGTATTTAGCCCACTACTCTTCCATCCCATTATACAGTTTAATCCCCTAAATTATATAAGCCATTCATATAGTTCCATATGTATTATGCATATATTTTGAAGTTTCTCAAGTCGTGATATGAATATACCTATATGGCTATGTAATATATGTGAGTATGTAGGATAATATATTATATATTACTAGAGTGGCCATGGAACTTTTTTTGATCTACCGATCAAATGTATTTATCTTTTGAGGATTGACTCACATAAAAAAAAAAAAATTTTTTTATAAGTCTTTAAATATAATATTAATAATAAACTTATTGACTATATAAATAATAAAATTAAAATGTTAAGTTCTCTAAAAAAAGTATTTTACATTAAATGTTTAAATAATTTCAAAATAAATTTAACATCATAAATTGTTGGCGTAGAAGCGTCTCATTCGTTCCTGGTCGCTTGATTATTATATCTATGTAGTTTCTTATTGCGGATGCTATCAGTTTTACAAATATGTGCATTTGTTTCAGGAAACAGTATAGAAATATTAAAAAGTTCACGCATATAATGATAGAAAATTGAACATATTAAGTAAACACCGTTATAAATCAAATACATTTTTTGCTTAAAAATAATGAAGAACTTAATGCAAGAAAGCATCTGCATGTTCACAACAAATTTGTATGTTTTTAAACCTTTACTATACGGACTCTGAATCAGAATCACCCTTCCATAGTCTATGTTCAATATTCATCGGGGCCATCATCGTGATATGCATTTACAATATGTAGATTCCGTCTTCGCAATCATATCGCGGGGATTTTGCACAGCATGATGCTAACGCTCCCGCTGCCAGCATTAACAATTACTGTAAAAATTTTATTTTAGAAGCTAAATATAATCTAAACATCACACGTGCTTTTTGTAAAAAGTGATACACAGTTTGTACAATTTTCAATTAGAAAAAAAAAGAAATAAGTTATAGGTTCAATCCCTCCGCCCACCCACCCACCGCGACATCAATCACCGGAGTATTGTGCCATATTATAATATATCGATGCCATCAACGCTGCGAGACTGCGCAAAAGTAACTCCACCGCGCTGTCGTATAATAAAACTGTAACAGCGCACACCCGCGGAACCTAAGCCGAAAGTCTTATTTATTATTATTTTTTGTTTTTATCACAGATACGTCGTAACGAATTCCATCGTACGATGTTTTTATTTTTTGTTCCCCTGGCTGTAATTTGGATCAAGTATATACTATATATGTATATATGTTCGAGCGCTTCAGGAGGGGTATATATACACGGGACTCGCCAATTGTAGGGCCCGGGACGCGATTATATTATATCATTGCAGTCGTCCGGGAAGGACACACCACTTTTTTTTTCAACCTTCGTTTCATCGATGGTAGTGGGCAGAGAGCTTAACGGTACAGGCCGTTAAAGTTTCCCGCTGCGCACTGACGTTAGCGCCGGGGGCGGAAGCGCGCGCGCGCGCCAAGACGAGGAGATACGCCACCACCGTCACCACCACCATCTGCACAACCACCGTTATCGGTCTAGTCGTATATACACCCAAACTCATTCGTAAATATGTGCGTATAACATTATATTATTGTAAACGTCTACAGCAAGTGCAAGAACTTCACAGTCCATAGGCCGCAACTAGACCTAAAATGTAAGGACGCTAAAATTATGTATATCTATGTCAATAACCCATACTGGTTTTGTTTTTATTTTATTTGCCACGTGTATCTTAATATTTAAAATGGACAAGTCAGTAAACCATTGCTTTAAAATAATTGTCCTCAACTAAGTTTTAATATGTTGTATGCTTACTTAAAAAACTGCGCTCACATGTTATAGAATTTATAAGAATTGTGACTGTAATTTGAAGTAACTGTTCAAGTTAGGAAGACCACTTTTTGAATTTTTTTTTTTTTAATAAAAACGTAAGAAAAAAAATTCTACATTAAATAAAAATAATGGTTCTTTCTCACATTATTTTGTGTCTTATAACAGGGGCTAGGGGTGATTAATAAGAGATTGAAGGTGCTGAAGCACTGGCCCCCAAGCACCCCCTAGTTGCGCCAATGCTTCATACATGTATGCCACCCACCACAGTTATCACGGACTATTAAAACACAACCTCGGTATAGGTACTAATTAATATATATTATATAAAATTATCGTAGGTAGGTATGTATCAATTATACAGTGCATTTTAATAATCGTAATTGTACAATTTTCATAGAAGAAATATTACGAGTTCAGTAAAAACGTGTTTGAATTCAGAAGAGCATCCTGATTTAACTATAGTTTTTTGGTGTATTCAATTCATATGGCATTCATTATATTGTAAATAGGTACTATTCTAACTAGAATTTAAAATTAGAACTATACACTTTCTACAGTTTACACTTTATAATTTAATAATGAAAAACCAGGGAACTCGATTTTATGTATGGTATAAAAGTTTCAAATTAAAGCCTTTTTTGTGTGTAATACAAAATACGATAATGGTAGTACGAAATTATTCAGTGTGTAACGACTTGTGACAATATATTTAGATTGTTAATTTATAGATTTATAGATTGCTCAAATTTTTTTAATGTAAATAAACATTGATAAATTTTTATGTTTTTTCGGTCGCGGTATCCAATAATCTTATAATTATTTAACAAATATGTATAATATGTTTTTGGCTATATTTAAAATAATTAAATATTTAAACAATAGACTAGGTTAAAAACACATGTATGATCATTTTTGTTGTAATAAAAATAGCGAATACGGTATTTCGAAATACCCCGTGTGTGCAGCTGACGTGTGCTGTTGGTACAAAACGTGTGTAATACGAAAAATGACGACAACAAAAAAGGCTCTGTTTCAATACTAAGCCTTGTCATTAAGTAGGTCACTGTAACAGATGTGTTAAATTTGAATTCAATAATAAAATATATGCGTACCTATACGAAAAAACGATTCTAAAAGAGGAGACTAATAGATCAGCACCGGTTTTTAATAATTAGTATTTTCATTATTCGGTAGACTGAAATAATTGTTGTCAAATACCGCATCATATGCGATATGCAACTTACGGTATAGTCTTATAATCTTAATGTATTTAGTTGTACCGTACGTAGAATGATATAAAATATATGCTCGTGATAAATAGTATAATACAAATAAACTAAATATTTTGTAGACTTATTAACAGGGCTCGGGACTTATAACACTTAAAATCATTAAAATAAGCGCTTAAAAACATCACTATAAGCACTCAAATAAGCATTTAAAAAACTTAAGCAAAAATATTTAATCAGAAAAAAATGACCTAAACTACGAAAAAAATTTCTAAATTTTCTAAATTTTATTTTTACATAATAAAGTACTAAAAATATTTTCTAACTGTACTGAATATATTATTGAAAATTACAAAAAATATTTAAACGAAATGATATTAAAAAAAAAATTTAATCCAGTTCTATTTTGAGTGTTGAAATATTTTTGTTAACCCTACAACGATGACTCGGACGGCGACGGACTACATGACAAAGTACATAAGATAACAAAGACAAATTAATACAAGTAGGTAGGTAAGATAATAGAATTATTTTTAATATTAATTTTATTGAAAACAAATTTTGAGGAGAAAACCATTAGAAAAAATCGGGGTTAGGTCAGTGGCCTACGTTATTATAAATTGTATATAATATTATTATGCAAATAAGCAGAAAAAATTAGAAATTTCCACATTTTTTTATTTCAAGTCATCAAAAAAAGTAAAAAAAACTGGAAATAAACATATTTTTTATAATTTTCGAAAAAAGCAAAAAAAGCACTTTCATGTTTTATAATTGAAATTGTTGTAACATGACATACACTTCCATAGCACTCTGCTACATTTTAAGTCAATTCATAAAAATAAGCAAATGCTTTATGTTGCGAGCCTTGTTTATTAGTATATAAAAAATAATAATGTATTTAATGGTGAAAAGTTATATGTAGCTTACACGGTTAATATATTTAATTGAATTGTAAGAAAAAAATAAGTAAAATTGTCAGAGTGGGATATTAGACGTTTGAATATCCAATGTTATTAAAATTTTTTATTAAAATACTTATTATCACAAAAAATATTTAAATATGTGTTTTTGATTTGTTATTAACAAATCGAAAAAAAAAATTTGTTGTTTAACAAATGTTATACAACAATTTATGAGTACCCTTGTATTAATAGCTTTCAAGCCATAGGTTTTAAAATAAAAATGTTATGAATTTTTTACTAGAAAAAATTTGTAAACCATCATTTTAAAACCAATTTATATCCACACACATTTCTCATTCTACGTAGAATCTAATACCTATAGTTATATCCATACCTGAATACAACAATACATTAAGGGAATATCTTTGAAGTTGTTTTGTGACTATGGAATAGCTATGCGAATATATTCGGAACATTTTATACCGCTGTGGTTATATTGTTATAGATTTAGGCTATAAACCTGACACACTATTTTAATAATTCACAATAATTGTCTGAAAGTATATTATACCAACGAGATACTTAACGTTTACGGATAATTAAATATACATGTTTTTTTAACATAGACGGAGCTAATTGCTGCAGACATTTTCCAACCATACAATGGTCTCGACATACCGACGTTGCCCAACTTTGTCGAATCGATACCAACCGAAACCGCCAAATTTTCGTCGGACTACAACTCACAGATGGATGAAGACATATACGAAAATGTTTACAAATACACCGCAAAAAACCCCGACGGAGAGACGGTTTGTCTCGATAAATATGCGTAAGTGCGCACATAAAACTTCTAAATAATTGTTAAAGGTAATCTGCAAGGCACATGCTATAAGAGTAGAAAAATGTCTGTTCAATCGTCGATCTTTAACCGCTAAAAAAAAAGTGCAGATGCAAAATTGGTACATATTCTGATACGCATAGTTCATACTCGCATTAGACATCATCGGTATTTAGCCTGAAATGAAAATACCGTTACCTATTTATATATCATGTATAAAAGGGTGTAATTGACAAATAAAAATAAAAAATTAATTCAAGTTGAACGAATGGAAAAAATTATGAAAGTTGTATGGATAATAAATAATATTTATAATTTATTCATGTCTAAAAATTCCCAAAATTAATATTTTGAAAAAAGTAATTACATTTCAAATTAATTTATTCAAAAAAAAAAAAAAAAAATGTAAAAAATAAACTACTTGACTTGTTTTATATCTGAAGACACTTTTATAATAGAAAAATGCATAAATCTTCAACTTTGAGAGTGGTTTATGGTAGAAATCTGTATAGTTGGTACTTGTGGTCAAAAATAAAAAAATGTCCATATACTTCTTAAATAATAGGGAAGAAAAAAATAATAAGGAAAAACAGGAATTTTTATGTAAAACCCATCTAACGACAAAATCAATTTTGATTTTTTTCTGTAATTCAAGAATAAACAATTGTAGAGACTTAAATTTTTCACAAAATATTTATGTACATTAACATTTTTTAGACACGATAAAAATGTCAAAATAATTTGGATCTTTTTGTGCTTTTCGATGAGTTTTGAAGTGTTTAACTTTGTTTAGTTTTTTTGTTATTCTTATGTGGCTATATATAATATAATTTTTATCAAAAATCTTTACAGTATAATACATAATTACATTATGTATAAATATTGAAAATACATAGGAACATTTTTTTTTTATGTAAGCGTTTGATGATATTCGTCAAAATTACGAAAACGTGTAGCTTTGTAAATTATTTTGTTGGTAAAAATGTATGCTGCAATTTTCAATTTTAATAGTTAATTAAGACATGATCCACCTATATCCACTTATATGGGCTCATGGCATTGAATCGAGTATAGTTGGTCCTAAATAGTTCATCAAATGCTGTTTGCCAATGTATTTTTTATGTAACAAATTCTAATATCATACTCTTTACTGTTACAATTGACTTCACAGATTTGGTTTCTTGTTTAATAATAATTTTATCTGACTGATTTGATAAGACAAATTGATTTTATAGAAATCTGATTGCAGATATTTACTGCACCTACCTGCTTAAATTTGTTTATAATTTAATAATCAAAATTAATAAGGATCCTTCTGAAACTATTTTATTTCGAAGTAATCTTGTTGTACTTCTATAGGTTAACCTAGTTAGGTTATTGACACAGCCGAAACAACTCCCCCTCCACACTTCAAATATTATTAAATTATACTGATTACTGAATAACCGACTTGTAAGTACACAAATATCTATTATAGTATATGGCCACGCGATGTAGGTATAAAATAAGTAGGTACATCATAAATAATGATATATAATGATAGAATATGCATAATTGGATTGCAGTGGAAAAGTGTTAATCATTGTGAATTACGCATCCAATTGTGGTTTCACCGAAATCAACGTATACTCTCTATCGAAACTTGCCGAAAAATACAAGGCACAAGGCTTAGAGATACTGATATTTCCCAGCAACGACTTCTTTGAGGTAAGACTATTTTATTATGATTCGCGCGTTAGACTAATTATTATTATAAACTGTCGTTTTCGTCAGTCGTTATTAAATTATTTTTTGATTTATTGGTATGTAAGTGTAGTTTAACGAATTAAAATGTTGAAAATCACGAGAATTATAATTTATCGGCACAAATTATAAAAAAAAAAATATAGTGTTTTACGTATTTGTTATAATTCACTAAAAACTAACGCGGCTGTAAATCGTTTTGTCTATAAACTGGGTAAATGAACTTTACATAGGACATTTGCAAACTGCCTTCTTAATTATTAGCATGCTGTACAAGTAAACTCCATCATCAAAACACCTTTTGTAAACGATTTAAAACGTTATACTGGGCCAAAACATACAGTGACCGGTAATCTCTGCAAAAATATCTCAAGCGGAAGTATTTCCCATGAATATTCTAATATTTATATTATATAGTTTTAAATTTATTAATGTAATTTTTGTTTAATTTTATTACATTATTCAATTAACCATGTAATTTTATTGTAACTTCTATAAAATGGTTTTTTTTTAACTATATTAATATTAACATAAAATAAATATTAAAATATTTTCACGGGAGATAACTCCATTAGAGATATTTTAACAAGAGATATTCTGTACCAGATATATTTTGAGCTGAAACCAAACATACCTATTAGCAAGTAGCAAATCTAAACAAAAATGAGTTTTTTTCAATAATATTGTTTATAATCAGTATATTAATTAACAAAATTAAAATTAAGATTTTATATTAAATAATATTATATGTATTTATATTTTTAACCAGGATATAGTATAATTTACGCATAAACCTTTTTATGATAAACATTTTTTTTTTTTTTGATACAAATCACCCCCTTTACGATGTTTTTGGGTTGCGTTTAATTAGATTATTCTTATTGATAATCATTATTTCGTTTTATCGTCCATGTAATAACGTTTTAAGCCCGACCGTAACAACAGAGCTAATAAACTCGTACACATACTTATGAATTAAGAGCCATTAATAAAAATATTTGTATGCCTGATAGAATTACGGTGGAGATAACGCAGCTCAACTGTTTGCAAAAGATCATCCTGAATTCGAAGTGTTTTCGGAAATTCACGTAAACGGTGAAGCACAACATAAACTGTACAAATTTCTCAAGAATAAGTTGCCAGGCGATTTTAACTCAGGGTAATGCTGCCAATACTTAAATTTGTCACCTTGTTTTGTATTGTAATGCATGTGATAATTTTTAAGGATTATCAAATGGAATTTTACAAAATTTGTAGTAAATAAGAACGGATGCCCCATTAAGCGATATTCGGCACTTGACAGTTTTAAGGTAAACATTAATATTATAATATCAGTGAACTACTGCACTTGTTATACACATAGTATATAGGGTAATAGAAGTAGGAAGATAACATCAAAGTAAATAAATATAAATTTTGTTAAAAATTATATATATTATACAATTGAACAAAAAATATAAAGACATAATATAATCAGAATATAATATACAGATTTCAAATATATAAATTGAAGCAAATAATATTAAGTGGAAGTTTAAAATTATTATGTTACGATTCTAGTTATAACGATAATACTATAAATAACTAATATTTAATTCATTTTTTGAATTGTATTCTTGTCATTCAATAGGACATAGAAGAATTCATACAAAATCTGTTAGCGTATCAAGATTGCTAATGTTACGATTAACTCAGTATCGTCCAGCTACCTATTCGATTTTACAAGACTAACTCAATTTTCCATTATATTCAAATTCTACCTGGCTTATATTTGTATTATGCTGTTATATAAAAACATTATTAAGAAATCGTGTATCTAACTTTAATTTTGTTATAGTTAAATGTATTGCGTTATTTTAATAATTTAAAATGAAGGTATAAAAATAATTATTTTGACTTTTTTTTAGAATTAAAATGCATTACATCAACGAATAATAACTATGTTTTATAATTAAAAGATTTGTTTGAAAATATGTGAGTTGGAATTTTTTAAATAAGTATGATTAAGTCTAGACGAACAAATAAATTTAATTAGGCGCCAGTGTTGAAATTACAATATAATATAATACCAAAAGAATTCAATCAAATTCATATTTATATTGTAACAACATATATCTCTAAAAGTTGGCATCTAAAAACTTTATTCTCCATAAATATAACCAAATAATGATGAATAAATACGTTAATAATAATAAACATATATTTTTTTTTTTTTTGATAAGTGATATCGTATATGACAAATCATTCCATAGGTAGTATTATTGTCTATCATGCATTCAAGGCTACAATATTTATAAAACAATATAGGTAGAATGCATCATATCATTTCAATTCTGACAGTAAACAAAACGAAGTTAAGTTTACTTATTTTTATCATGTCTGATAAAAGAGTAGGTACCTACATAATTGGAAAATAATAGGTAGGCACCAACATCAAATACACATCATAGATAATAAAATAAGCCCTTTTTCAGACATATTACTGATAGTGTTGAATGTTAAATGTAAAATGAAATGTCCTTAAATTTCAAAAACAGTAGTTGTACGGGACTTTTAAACTTTTAAGTAAGACGTTAAATGAACTTATAATAAAAAAAAAAATTAATGGATAACTCGAGTACCGCGCCTACGACAACAAACAATAAAAAATATAAATTACATTAAATTTGTGATTATGTGTCCAGAAAGAATCGAAGGACATTTACAATCTTAATAAACGTCTATTCAAAAAAACCAATGCATTACCTATAGTGAAAGCCATAGACTCCAAGTCTCCAAGTATTTGGTACAGCATTCGAAAATATCTAAACCTAAACCAAATCGTTCCTAATAAAGTATAGATATAAATGGTTATTTTGAAATGTGCAGTCAAACAAACCAATTTTGGCTAAAAAAAATGATTTTTTTAAAATTTTTATTAAATTTTAATGTAATATCTTATATATAATCTTTATTGAAATATTTTAAAACTGTTGTTAAAAAATACATTTCTTCGAAAATGTGATTAATTAGTAAAAAATTATAATTATAACTCGGCCAAACATAATGTATTGTAAAAAGTTTAAATATTTTCAACATAAGAGAAACGTATGTAAAATGGTTAAAAATGTGAACAATAATAGTTATAACAAAAGTAACTACATCGTGTAATTACTGTAATTATCAGTTTTATAAGTCGTAATTGTTACAACTATAGCCACTATAAATTATAATCATGTATCTATCGTATATTCTCTTTCTGTTAATATTGTATGTTGATAAAACAAACAGTCATGCGAATAAAAATGACATTTTTTTAATAAATAAAATCAAATCTTTCTATACATGAGGATTTATCTAGAACAAGGCATGAGAATTAACCTCTATAAAAAAATATAATGTGTTAGGTATAATATTACATTTCATTATTTTTTAAAAGGTTCAATAATTTATTTTGTTATAAAAAATATTTACAGAAACAAAAATTAAATAGCTAATTAGAAAATATGTCACACATTTTATATTACAGCATTATTATATAATTATCTAAGGAAGGGAAGCGGTAAAGTTATTTTAAATAAAAAAAAAAAAAAATAACTTATTGCACTTAAAAAAAAAAAAATGTATTTATTGCAATTAAATAATATTGTACTAAATACTTGAACATACATACCTACCAACTATACCCAAGGTCGTGAATTAAAAAAACATAAATGATAATATATAGGTACAATATATTATATAATTTGTTATGTATTCATGTTTTGAATACTTCATATTTGTAAATAATATAGTTTAAATAACAAAAAAAAAAAAAATTATATTTCTTGACATATCCTAAAGTTATACAAAATATAAAATTGAATACAAATTTTGTTTTTCGTAATTTACGAATTGATTTAATATGTTTAGCAAACTAATATAAAATGATGCTCAAAGAAATATGTTTTTCATTACATTTTTAAAATATAATGTTACTAATTCTGTTATTTAATTCATTTACGCCCAGCATACATGTTTAGCAAATATTTTGCAACCATTAGTACTATTGTCTACTGATAACTATAAAACAATTTGAATAAATTACAAATGATATACTTAGTATACTATGTAATGGTATGAATTTTGAATCCACATACAACGGATACATAAATATTTAACTGTCTATCCGGTAATTAAAAGTATTATACAAGTATGCCAAAAGTATTGACTTAATAAAGTCATTTATTTATTCAATCATTTGTTTGTCAATTAAAGAAACACACGCGTCATCATTGACATACGTTGACTCGTTGACATTAACGAATTATATGGATCAGTTACTAAACAATATAACATCACGAAAAACCGCATTTTCAAACAGTTTCAGTTTATAATTTCAACATCCTTACAATGAAGATTAGAACTAACCTGTATTTAATTACGGCAATATTGGTAAGATGATACATTTTTACATTTGTTATGCATTTTTGTATTATAATACCTACACCTATAAGATAAAGTAAGGTACGTTCGTGATACAATTTCGAAATATCTAATTGCACATCCAATTTTAGTATTTAATTAGACTTAATAATTCAAATTATTTAATGAGCATGGAGTAAATTAACTAAATTTTTTGTATATTTTGAATTAGAAGATCTTTGATTAGTTTCTATGGCAGTTCAAAAGCCATCTATAAAAGTCAGATAATTTTGTGACAGTGGTTATAGGTAATTTTGAGAGTACACGTTGTTTTTAACATTCAAATAATTCTTTATTGCATTAAAAAATATTTAATTAATACATTTAGTTTTTAAATAAACGAAATAATTAAAAATACGTACAAATCTTATAAATTGTTTTTAAAAATTATTTAAAACAATAATTTAGTTAATCAATGATTAACCATATGTAAATTTTTTTTTTAATAGCTAACATCAAACCTGTTGACACTATGCAAAGGTGTCAGTGACATTCATAATGAACCATTCTCTGATCACTTAGATCATTTAGATGACTTACATGATATTAATAATTTTGATGATCATAAAGTTATTCATAGTGTTGAATTAGTTCAGCACAATGGAGATTCAATGTCTAAATATGCAACAACATCACATACAAATCAAGAGACAGATGACAAGTTATTTTCTAACACGATTCCTATCATCCAACAATCTAAAGTACCAGTACCAGCCACTTTTACAAAAGTGGTAAAACAAATGGTAATAAAACAATCTAATAATGATGGAAATAATTCCCCAGTAACCGATTTATCAATGAATGATGCATACGGTAACAATAAATTGATTAACAATGGAATCGGTAATTCAATATTAAAGTCTCAAACTTTATCTCAAATGGATCACGTGAAAAACATTGGTTTGGCTATACAACAAGTTCCTGATACACAAGGCAATATAAAAAATATAATACATACTACAGTAACGAAGACAACTACAAATAGAAATCCGTCAAATGAATTAAACGAATCTTTTAATAAAATGCATAATTTAGACACACTACCTCCTTTAAATCATATCATGTCTACAGTAAGTTCTACAAACACAAATTACAAAGATGGAATTACAAATTCAGGTTCCTCACAATCTAATTCAATGGTAGGAAATAGTAAAATAAAAACAATTTCAATGGCAGAAGATACAATTGATGGGAATGGTTTTGATAATTCTAAAAGAATATTTCATAAACCAGGAGGATTTAGGCGCATGAAAACTACAATAATAAAACAACATAATATAGATGACAACAATAATCATAGTGATTTAGATAAATCTATTATAGGATTTAATACAGAAAACACATCTTCAAATAATATTGAATCAATGACAAACCCTTTAGAGTATAATACAGTAACTACTACAACTTTTGATAGAGATAATTCTAATGATAGTGTGTTTAATAAAGGAATCCCATCCAGGAAACAACAAAACCGTTTTAACAAACTTAATGTCTTCGAAAATTCAGTATCAGAAACTGGAGCTTCTCAGAATCCAGGCTCGATTGTACACACCAAAACAACAATAATAAAGAATGGAAGGGCAGCTGATGAAATTAAACTTGATGATTTAAATAATAACAAGATAGATTTTAATATTGACAAAGGACTGGCTACCTCAAATAATAAGATAAATTCAAATTATTTCATATCTTCAAATAAAAATGGCAATGATAACGACAATGGTTATAGTTATAGTTATGGTTATGGTAAATATAATGGTAATTTAAATAATATGTATAATGGTAATATAGTTTCTTCTAACGATTTAATGGATGGAGCTGGAGGTTATTCTTCATACATGATATCTAATGGATATAGTAATGGAAACGGTAAGAAAAAAAAAAGAAAGAAAAATGGTAGTGTGAAAAAATATAAAGACAACAGTTCAAAAAATATATCATATAATGAAAAAAGTAAAGGAAATGGGCAAATAATAGTTAAAAAAGATCGTAAAAATAAAAATACAAGATCATCAAAAAAAAGAAGTGGAGGAAATTCTCAATATTATTATTCATCAAAACAAAGCAAGTCTTTTTCATCTTTAGATAGTGCTTCAGATGAGTCATCTATGATGAAAAAAAAACAGTGTCATTGTAATGAAGTACGAAAGTTAAATAAAAGAGATAGTAATGAAAGTAATGGGAGTAATCGTTCAAATGAACTTCGCGAAACCGGCAATTCTATGGATAATCAACCAATGCAAAATAACGGCAAATTCATTATTAGATTTCCACCTCCAATACCTCCGTTTATTAAACACGAACCTCCATTAAATTTATTATTTAATATGGTACAAGGACAGAGACCAGACCAATCATTAAATTACAGTCAATCAGATCTATCATCAGCTTTGAATAGATTAGAGGAAACAAGAAGTCAAATGATTAATAATTATAAATTACCCAATATTGATGTATCAAATCAATTAACTTATCAAACACCAAATACGGATTCAGTATATAAGCCAGATTTTCAACAAGAACAATATTTCGGACCACCTGTTCCTCACCCAGGATCAGGTCCAGATATAATACCTTATCCATTTGATTCCAGTTCATTTGCAGGTGGTGACTATCGAAAATTTCATGAACAAAATCTACAACTAATACCACTATCACAATTTCCATATCCATATTCATTTAATCAAGATTATGATACTGATTTATCGAAGATGGGCTTAACTACTCCTGAATTGACAAATATTCAGTCCGGACAAGAGAATCAGATAAATATCAACACTGATTTACCTCAAATACAATACACCGATAATGAAGGCACTGGGTTTAATCGAATGGATGCACCGAATTCAGGACCCATGACTACGAGTAGTCGCAGTAATATTATAAAAAACACAAATGATGGTCCAATTATAAAGTATATCAAAACATTCAAAACAACAGAAAATATAGATGGTAATGGTACTCCAGATATGCAAATTGTTCAGACTCAATCAGTTCCACCTAAAGTTAATGGTTATGGTAACTACATAATAAAATATTTAAAATAATTCAAATAGGTAAACAATGGCAATAGTAGCTCAATGCATTTTATCAGTGAATTTATATGTGAATATTGATAAATAACAATAAATTATTTTAGTTATGAATAACAATAATATAAAAAATTTAAGGAAAATTAAAGATTTTACAAACCAATAAATAAATAGCTAATCATAACTTTTACTAAAAATATGAATGATTAAAATCTTAATATTAAAAATAATATAAGATATAAATAGGCTTATATAATATATATTAATTAATTTATATGAACTTAAATAAATACATTAATACTTATAACATCTATTGTCTTATTAATTTTTATTCAATTTAATGATGACAATGCATAATAATCCTATTTGTATTTAATTCTTTTCTTCAGTTTACACTAAACATCATCATATGGTGTATTATACGACTATTTTAGCAAAGTGGCTTGGATTTTACGAACAAATAGGTATACATTATATTATGTGTAGTACAATAAAATCTAAAATTACGGTCGTAGATTTGACGTGTGAAGCTGTGCATACTTCTACAAATAATCCGTGAATTGTGAATAATATCTATACATGAACAACATAGATTATAGGTGAAATGTGACTGATGTATATTCGTTTCTTAGCCCCCCTCTCCCCCACAAATAGATTTTTTTAGTTGTGTGAGATTTACTCCTTCCCCAATGAAATTGATGTTTAAAATGTTAGCACCCTGAAATTTTAATAGATTTCCGACTATGGGTATGCTTCATACTTAATTTTTGAAAAACTGGTGACTCTTGTGACAATTTAATATACTTTATTATAGTCTTGTCAATATACGTATATAACTCGTCCCGCCGAAATATCTTGGTACCAATTTTACGCTATGTCTTAGTTGGTGGGAATCCACAAAACACATTTCGAAAACAAAATATTTTATACTCAAGAAAAGCATCCCAGATTTAAGCGGTTCGATTTCCTCACACAGAATAAAATAAAGCGTTATAATAAGCACTAGTTAACGGAGGCACAAAAAAGGTTTGATCGAGAATCATTGATCGGTGGTATAAAATACCTATACTATAAAGATGTTTGAAGTTTGGAGTCAAAGCTATATTCAATTAATACAACGTTTGTGTAATGCGTTAAAATGAAAAATTCATTTTTTTATTTTTACTTACGGCTTAAAAGAAAAAAATTATATGCATAAATTACGTTTGTTAGTTTGAATTAAAACATTCATTGTTCTTATTTATTTTAAGGTACATCAAATGTATTGAAGCTTCTTCAAACAGTATTGGAAATGATTCTACAGATCTTCCCGGGATATACTTATGAATCGGGCATTCGTGCATAATATGAAAGTCTTTTAAAACATTTAATATAATATATTATAATTTACAACTCTATGAAATATATGTCAGTAGAATGTCACAGGAAGTATAATAATTATTAATTATTGTGGCCATTTATAAATATTTTATATAATTAGTACTATATTATAATAAGTCCAAGAGAGTTAGAATAGGTAGTTGGTTTTCAAAATATAATGTAATATTATAATTATGTAATAACACATTTTGTATTATTTTAAAATGCCCAATCTCATAGTATCTACTTAAATGTTGAGTAATTTTAATACTTAATAAAACTCAAAATTTAAGTAAATTAACTGCAGATAACTGTTACCTATTTCATACAAATAGTTCAATATAAATAATAAAAGATTAAATATTTTTAATTCTGAACGGAGCGAAAAAAACGTATTAGTTTTACTATTATTAACAAATTGTATCTATTTTATACTTTGAGAGCTTTTATGTAAAAAAAAACTCCCAGTAAATTTAAAAATAATAAAAAAAACTAAAAAAAAATTACGGAAAATGGGAATTTTATACGCAACACCAGTTTTTTTAAAAGTCGATTTTAAAATCTGCGTGGTGCGATGAATCACGCACCTATGATCTGTGATTTCTTTTTGTATCAATTGTTCGTTATCAGGTTTAGTAGTTCAAGAACTTTTATCTTTAATTTTCTGGAGTGTGTGTTTTCTGAAATCAAATTGGTCATTAAATTTATACTAAGAGATATTAAAAGTAAAAAAGCCGTAGAGAACCATACAGTAGGTGTCGAGTGTACCACGCCGTTGACTATAAGTCCCTGTAATGGTCAATGGATGTGTTAAATTTAAATCCAGTGACAAAATCATTGTACTTATACGATAAAAAATCGGAAAACGATTATAAGCGAAGATGGTCTAATTTGTTGATAATTAAGACATTAATTTTAAACTTTAACAAAATATATTTGAATATTTTTCCGTTGATTATTTAAAGTATTGAGAGTTTTCAATTTTGACCTCCTAAAAGTACCAACTAAACTAGGTCAAATTTGCTATCAAAAACTTACCGTGAAGTTGATGATTGTAGCATTTTTTCTACTAGAAAAAGTGTCTTCAAACACAAAAATACATTTTAAAAAAACACATATCATTGGAAAATTAATACATACTTTGCTCCGCTCAAAATAAAAATGCTCAGTATTTTTCAAAATAATCGGGAAAAACTAAAAAAAAAAAATAACATTTAGAAAATGGGAATATTTACGCAATACCAGTTTTTGATAAAATCGATTTTGTTATTTTGTTGTAATTAAATATTGAATAACCTTTGATACTTAATAGACATTTTCACTAAATATTTATATTAGTATTTTCTAAACGTATATTAATTATATAAAAATATATTGCCCATTTTTTTTTTACTATTTATGTACAATTGAAGTTTTTGATTAATGATGATAGAATGTTTGTAATAAAGTCCAATTACACAATCAAAAGTCTTCGAGCCAGTAATATTACAACGACCTAAGTACTGCTACTACTCATTAGATAAAATTACTTACTTTGTTAAAATTGTATATATATAAATGCGCTTTTGATATTCAATATTAGTATATTAGGTACTATTAATGTTTTAAACTTCAATTATACGTCGTTTATACATTATTCATTACTGTAAGTACGCACTTTCCTTATTTTATATTTCTTTGATAATATTTTTCGTCAATTTAATAGGTAGCTATATGTTTGGATAGGATATACATTTACAAAATAATATTCTATACTAAGGTAGTTATGTATATACATCATACATATATATGAGTGGATGGATGTATTTGTTTGTAGGGCTCAGAAGTGAATGGTTTTGTTTTTTTTCTCGGAATTGTAAAGGGAGGTGTTTAGCTGAGAAAATTAATATTTGTCTTCGAGACGAATGTGCGACGAATAAACAACATCCAAGCAGCAACTTCAGCTGTTACCGGGGTAACTCAACCACCGAATAAACATGGCAATAATAATTGGCAAACATATAGATGGGTCCAAAAATCCTGATCCAGCTATACATATCAATACATCGTGTTTGCAGAATGTGTGGAAAACCGCCGTTATTTACTCGATTAGTTTAGGTTTTACTTTTTTCTTTACTCGTTTTAACAAAAAAATATTGACACAAATTTCAATGTACGCTGTGATGAGTATATAGTATGGATATAGGATAGTACACACATACGTGTTAACATGTTTTATCCTCTAAAAATATATATGTATATTATGTATGTTGTATGTGTATAAAAGATACTAAAAAACAGACTTATATACCAAATGGAAAACACATATTACATTTATTTGTACCTAAGTACATAAAATCCATATTCAGTTTAAAGTCACCCAGGATATTTTAATAATTATAAAACTATGTTATATACCGATATATATTACTATATTAGACAACTATAAAGTTCTAAATTTCTTTAGTTTTTGAAAAATTACATACACAACCTTTTTATAATTTGACTTTAAAATATTAAATTTGAAATAATTTGATCACTGCAGTTCATCAAAGCAATCACTTGAATTGCTTCATCAGATAAAAAAATCACCACACATTTTTTGTAGTTGCACTTGCCTCTATTATGTATGTACATATATGTAAATAATATAGGGTGATTTACCAAGCATGCTTACCTTTATTTCAATAATGAATTTATTCAAATTCTAAATTTCTAATATATTCAGACCATTTTTTTGAATTCTTGAATTTTTTTGTACTTAAAATATTTCCTGTGGTTATACGAACTTCTATTTTTCAAAAGAAAACCTCCATTTTTACTGTACATTATTAAAGTGGATAATTTTTTAAATTATGTTGATGTACCTAATTCAAAATTCAAACAATTAGTTTCACAGTTAATAATTGTTTATACTAAGAATAATATATAAATAATCCTCAAAAATGGTTCTACAAAAACATAAAATATATGTAATATTGAATCTAGTGTTTATTATACTTGGTTCATTTTTACAAATTATTTATGTTAATGGACTAATGTTAATCACAAAAATGTTTAAATCACTGTAGCCTCCATATCTCCCAATCACATTATCAAAGACATATTACCTTAGTACACAAAGTAAAATAAATTACTCAAAAATTACTCGTACAAATTTTGATTTTGATACGTCAACATTTTTAGAAAAATTATCCGCTAAATAATTTACAGAAGAAAGGGGACTTCTTACCTGAAAAACAGAAGTTTGTATCTCTACAGTAAACTCCTTAAGTATGCCAATATTATCTTTAGGTATATTTAAAAATTCCGAAAATAGGATTTTAAATAACTGCATAATTAAAAAAAAAGGGGATGAGTATGTTTGGTGAATTACTTTGTATATAATAAAATATATAAATGATATGATATATATAGGTATATAATATAATATAAGTAGACAGATAAATGAGGTATATTTTTAAAATCCAAATACATAACCTTGATAAAACATTCACACGTGATCAGAAATCCCTGCCATAGATTAAAATATTGTGACTTACAAAATACATATATTTATATTTATGAACGGTGTCTTGACTAATTGATACCTAAAATTTTCCAAAATCAAAAATGTAATAATTAATGCATAATTTGAATAGGTATATAAATCGTGCTTCATTGATCATCTTTGTTTCCGTGTTATAAAATATATTACCACTCTGTAATTAGAAACGTATTTATATGGGCATTTTTTGCGTTTATAATTGTATGTATTAAATATTCTAAACTTATTGGATAATATGTAAATGTAATTTTTCATTAATAAATATGAAACACGAACATTATCCAGATTATGTTAACGTCAGCCAGTTAGATAATGTTAAAAGTTAAATTAACTATATCAAATACAGTAAAAGTTTTTGTTAGCAATTTGTAGGTATACTATAGTATACTATAATAGTATCTCAATAATAAAGCGTCGGACTACCATAGTATATAATAACTTATCTTAATTTAACTTATAACTTATCTTAACAATAAAGTGAAACATAAATGGTTCTAGTATTCTAGGTAGGTCTAATATCTTAATTAGACAATATTTTTGTTATAACATTATATATTATATAAAATATGACGTCGATCTGTAGTTAGGCTGTTTTCATACATGAGATAATCGCGATTGCAATTGTTAAATATCTTAATGTTTTGTTTTTTTAAGTAGAAACAAATACAGAATTTTATAATTTATTTGACAAACTGCAGTTGTCTGAAAAATGAGAAGATAATTTATCTTATTTGTCAAATGAAAAATACTTAATAATAATAATATAATCTAAAATTCTAAAATAAAATACTTAATTTAATGGTGCGTATCATTAAAAATCATATATAATTTAAATTATATTTTACACATATTGTTTAATAATATGTCTTTTATGGTAATTATTAATTATGTCTTAAATAAATTTAATGTCGTTAATAATTTAAAATTATTTGATCTCATGAATGACGTATTTGTTTAGTTGTTATGACATTATCCAAAAGTTACTGGGTAATATCATATTATCCGGCTAATTTTTTACATTGGCCAGCGTTTAATAATATTCATAGCGGTTAATGATAACATTTAGCTAATGTTCGTATTATCTGTCGACATTATCCAAATGTTAACATTGTCCGCACCATATACCTATGAACCTATGTATATATACCTACATTAAACTGTGGCTGTTCTCAGCGGGAGATACAAAAGGGCGATACATAAAGAGAGATCATCCGGCCAACCTGTGGTGCAAGCGAATAGTAATAAATAATAATTATTCGAAGGGCGTAAGTAAATAGTAAATTCCATAGCGTTACTACTTATCAGTATAATAGGATCTAATAATTGACCGAGAATGTTTGCGATATTAATACGACTATACTTGGGTTATTAAAATCTAATAATCGAGGACCTAGTGTGTTTTTGATCGAAATCCTCCTATTAGACGTTAATACAACCTACTAAATAATTATTTATAAATACCTATAACTACTTACTAAGTATCCACTTTAATGTATTTCCATAAAAGATAATGCTATTTTTCACCCTAAACGGAAAAAAAAAAACAATTAACTAAATAGTTTTAGGTAAAATTATTAACTTATTATTATTTAGTCTCATGACGTACTGCATTTTTCCTGAATAAGATCCAATATATTATATTGTGCACAGGAAGATAATGCAGTTTTCGACCAAAAAATTATTGATGATTAATGATTTAATGATTTATGAAAAAAAAAACAATTAACTAAATAGTTTTAGGTAAAATTATTAACTTATTATTATTATTTAGTTTCATGACGTACTGCATTTTTCCTGAATAAGATCCAATATATTATATTGTGCACAGGAAGATAATGCAGTTTTCGACCAAAAAATTAATGATAGTAAACCTGCTTATTCGATAAGTACTCATAAGC
Source organism: Pentalonia nigronervosa (assembly GCA_014851325.1). Taxonomy (NCBI): domain Eukaryota; kingdom Metazoa; phylum Arthropoda; class Insecta; order Hemiptera; family Aphididae; genus Pentalonia; species Pentalonia nigronervosa. Next base: position 10,615 of record JACXSJ010001690.1, on the reverse strand, counting down.
TGCAGTACACCAGTACGACATGTAGATAATACACACAAAGCTGTATTGCAGGTTTACAGACCTATAATATGTTGTATATATTGATATATTGTATTTATACCTATAAGTAGATTCTATATAATATAAAAGTACGCTGGCTCGTTCCTGTGATACCAAGTCCACATTTGCCGTTTCCCATGACAATAATGATTTGCACTTAGTATAGAATAAAACATTAATATATAATAAATAAATTGTTCATGATAATATTAATTCAGCAATAGTCGCCGCTTATTGGACTCGCGGTTAATGGAATTAAGTGGCGATAGTTAGATAATATGCATACATTAATAAGAATAGATTTGTGATGATCGTATCTCAATATCTGGTATTATATCTGATAATACAACTGCATCGATTAAGCTACAGGCCAAAGGTACCTAATATCTGATGACTGTTTATAGAAATATTTACATTATTTATTCGCTGTCGATTATCAATATGAGTAAACAAATCACGAAAAAAATATTGTTCGCAATTGAAAATGAAGTCATACAAGTCAATATTAAATAATAATATTATGCAATATTCAGTAATCTAGTTGTACTAATTAGTTTTTGTTTCATTTCAATTTATTAATGGAACAAATAGCCAACTATTAGTCAAGACTCTATGTTTAGTGTGTGATGGTATAGTGGAAACGACCTAGGATCGGTTAGGTCTACTAAATAGTAGGAACTAAATCACTTCATGTTATTGGTATAGTGTGCCATAGTGGGATAATAGTGCAATATAGCAATAGTGCTATATTATAATGGCATAATGCTATATGTGATGACGTAGGTGATAAGTCTACATATATAATATGTTATATAGCATTGGAAAAAAATGTCCTTACTAAGAAACATAAAATGTCACATCAAAAAAGCTACATCTTAATATCAAGAAGAAACTCATCAAAACATATATATGAAGTGTTGCAACATATTATAGAAGTGAATCATGGTAACAAATGATACTGAAAAGAAAAAACTAAAAGCCTTTAAGATGTGGTTCTAGGGACATATGGAAATGATAAGCTAGATTGAGAGAAAAACAAACGAAGTGAGCTTAAGACTAAAAAGAAAAACGTATATTCATGGATGTAATTAGGACAAGGCGCTGGAAAATGGTTGAACGTGCTCTGAGACACCCAAAAAAGTTGCATAATGTAATATTAGATGTTTATTAGATATTAGAAATTTAATGTTATATTTAATATATGAGTATTATAGAAGAGGAGAAAACTGTGCAGGACATCCTTGAAACTTTTATATAAAAGTGATGCAAGAGTCAAAATACATTTAAAGAAAAGTCAAGCAATTGGTCAGAATGGAGAATTGAAGTTGTAAACCTCTCTTTGAGTTGAAAAAAAAATAATAATAACAATAATTAAAAAGTTGATAATAAATTTGAAAATATTAATACCTAAGTAGATATATTATAATATACTATAAAATAATATGAATAGGCTACAATGAAATCTATACCTATACTATTTGCAATATAACAGAATAACCGAATATTTCACCAAACTCGCTAGTTGTAATATTAATGATTGATATGACATGAATAGTTATTTATAAAAACTAAGATTTAATATTATGATATTTTTTACATTAACATTATTAGCATGGCAGGCACGTAGGTACTATAAAAGTCGTTTAATCGTTCGATAATTACACTTATAATACAGATAATATGTTAAATTATTATACTTTAGAGGTTATATGTAATTACAACTAACATTTTCGTGGTCAATGATTCAAAGTCAAGGATAAAAGTATTTTACATTTTAATTGCTTTGTGTGCATACTTTTTAATGATTTTAAATAAGTTTTTTAATCATGTTATAAAGAAGTAAATATAAACCTAAACCTATTATGTAATCTATATAATTTAAATAAATAAATTTATCACATTTTAGATTCTCAGTGGAGCTTTGAATGTATTGGTTTTACAATGATGTGTGTTTAATTGCATTACTTTTTTTTGTATACTTGTTCATATTTTAATTAAAAATGTCAAAAATAAAAAATAATCCTATTTTTTAAGCATTTAAAAATATTTAAATTAATTTGTATTAAAACTTTATAAAAAATAAAATATAGATTCCTTAAAAGTTTTTTTGACTTGGAATATAAAAAAACTTTGATAAAAAGCCACATTTATTTTTAAATGGATGACTGAGGTAAAATAACGATTTCTTATCAAACTATATTTCTTATAACTTTAAAAGTTTTAAATGTAAAAACTTGAAATATTCTACTAGGTATTACTTAAAATATTATTTTCTATACACTGTGAAATTTTCAAAATATTTAGAATAGTTTTAAGATATATACAGGCTATATATATATTTGGATTTTTAATGTTTTCTAAAATAATACAATTTAGACTCAATCAAAAATCTTGAAAATTCTAATACAAGATTCTACATAAGCTGTTATTCTAGCAAATTAAAGATATTGAAAATACAATCGCACAACTTTATGATAGATATTTCAAGTTAAAAATTTCGACAAAATTTAATATTTCAACAAAAAATAACGATTTAAAATTATATTTTATTATTTATAACAACATTAATGTATCTATATTAAAATATATTTTTGAAAATATGAGGTATATCATCGTATACAATGATTTATAATAATTTTAAATATCCATTATAGTGGCTTACTCAATTGTGAGGATTTTAAATTTTGAGTGAAGTGATGGATAGTACAAAAGTATATAATAACTATCTATTACATTTTTGAAAAAAAACTCTTAATATGTAGTAAAACTAATTTATATAAGCTGTCAATACATTGGTAAATAGAGTTAAAGAATCGTTTTTAAGTCCATATGGTTTCTATATCATTGTTGTTTTAAAATATAAATACACCCGCACCAAGTCACGCTTTTACACTTTTACAGTGTTATTACTTATTAGTTATTAGGCACTGTATTTTTTATTTTAGATAATCCTCAGCTACTGTGACCATTGAGTTTTAAACAACAATCACAATTATAACAAAATTTAAGTTAAAAGTTCACATACAATATCGACAGTTATATCTTTTCGACTTTCATAGAATTATGGTAAATCAATTTATTATTATTAATAGTTTGAAGTGTTTGAACAATTATTTTATTTGACCTATTTTAAGTAATAAGTAAAGCTTGTTTTGTTTAAATTTGATAAAGATTTCACTACCTAATGAATGCGCAAATGCCAATTAATATTCTTAAGTCATAACTGCAGTTTTTTTTTTTTATAATAAAAAATGATTAAAATGTACATGTAGAATTGTTCATTAAATTTTACTGTTGAAAGTAGGTAACTTAATTTGTTTTCTACCTCTTTATATAACTGCTAAACTGCCATTAAGCGTATGTATTGTAAATAAAAGTATTCAATTTTTATAAAAAAGTTTTTATATCAAAAAGTATTCACTTAAATATTGTAAATGCCTACGTAAATCATTAAGGTGAGTTAACAAAATTAATATTTAAACAATGATTTGCTAAATATACAATCTGGTTTAAAAACGACACCTTATTCTAATTAAATAAAAAATACATGCTAATTTAAATTGATCAATAAATTAATATATCTATTAAATATCTATTTTATTTATTTAAAAAAAATGAACCCTAACTTTTTCATAAATTAAATAAAACTAAAAAGAAAAGCTAATATTTCATATTTAAGCATTATATGACGTGCAGTATAATTGTTTAAAAACAAGATTTAATATCTATTTATTTAATATTTAATACATATTATAATATAATTGTTGTTGGTCCAAATCATTTTTATAACAAACAATATCGGATATCATGTAATATGTAATTATAGGATGTGCGTACACGGGTACCAAAAGGGACGGAGATAAAAAAAAATATAATAAGGAAGTAAATATTGATGTACCTATTATAACAATATAATAATTATGTGGGTAATAGATTTTCTTATATGCGGTATAATGATCATAAGTCGATCAGGAACAAGAATTAATATTGTCTGATACAAAATAACGATCGTAATTATTAGTTATTTTCATTGTTTAATAATTTCCATCCATTGAAAATTATATACATTACGTGCAATATATTATAGGTGCCCACGCTCATCTCTCCTGATGTAATATTATATACTACGGTTATAGGTATATGCTATTATTATTGTAAACGTGAAAATACAGATTTCCGTTATAGCTACCGCAATTTTGTTTTTGTCGTGTAAATGGAAACGTTTAATAATTTAATATTATAACACTAAGTATAGCAGCGCGTATTACCTGCAGCAGTACAATCAATGAAAATGCCTAATAAATCATTGTCAAAAACGAACGATTTTTTTTTTTTTTTGTTCGGGTTTTTTGGTGCGCCTCCCGAAACGCTAAACGAACGATTTTGGGTCTGGTTGTAAACGGCTTCACATTTTTTCGGTGGTCATATAATCGACTGCGTGGGAACTATGGGTAGGCGTCTGCAGGACGAGTGGCTCAAGCGCAGCTGCAGTATAGGCTCCGGTAGTCCGGTCAAGTGCCATTTTCACAATTATTATTCACCACGTGTAAATAACTCTACAAGAGCAATAATGCAACGCTGTGCTTAAACTATGTGCCAAGTATAATACATGTTATAATACTCTATATAATACCGAAGCGTGTAAAAATGTCGAGCCTCCGTCGGCGTGCGAATAAAAAAAGACACGAATTTGCAATTGCACGAGGGAAAACTATAATATACGCTCCTTTGCCGCGTCCTTTGGATGAGAGTATATTAGGTACCTATATCAATAGCTTAAAAAAAAATATTATCGGCGAGGGAACGACAGTATATTATAGTCTTTTGTCTCGAATTGTTCTGGTAGAAATTCTCAATGCGTATTGGGAAAATTGGTACCTACTCTATTTAAAGTACACGCATTTAACTCGTACCTACACTGACGTAGACCTACGTGAGAAAAAGTCAAACTATTTAATTCCTCCCATTGAAAATGCTGGCAATTAACCGCATAGTCGCATAGGTGCATGAGCTCAATTTGATTAAAGCTTGAAAAATACTTATTCGCCTGTAGCCACGGACATTGTAGTTTTGCATTTTCCCACCCTCTATATTCGTCTAAGAAACACTTAATTGTGTACTCTCAAAGAATATTTTTACTGTTCATAATTACTATTATTTTAAATTAAAAAAAAAAAAAAACAATTCACCAATACTTAAACTATTGAAAAAATATTATGCAATTGAAACCAACGAAAATGGTTAAATTATTAGTGTGTAGATTGTTATACACGAGTACAATATGATGTGTAATATAATATATATTCTTACTCGAAAGAATACGATATACCCGCAAACTTCGGTTTCATCAATCGCATTGCATATTATAGGTACCAAATGATAATAACTGATATTTGTCTAACCATGAAAAAAAAAATTGGAAAAGGTAAAAAATATTAAATACATTATATGCAAGAACATTATCAATACTATTTTTTGTTCAATAAGCATTAGAATATGTACAGACAGGGAGTATTGAAAACAAAGAGACTATAATATAAGAGGAACTAGAGAAGAAACCCGTTTAGTAACGGTATACTGCTACTGAAATATTGCGTAACTATTATGTTAAGAGATCTCTGTGCCACTGTCATTTAAGTTGGCTATGGGGATTTTCAGAGAGATTAATTTGATACCAAAATAGAATTTAGTAGGTTTTGATGATTTTGTAATAGGTTTTGAAATCTATTGTAATATGCTGTACAAAGTTTGATTGTTTAATTTACTGTGAAAAAGTAGAGGTCGTTGTTTGATGATGCGAATAATTCAGAAAATAAAAAGCAACGTTTTTAATTTATTTAGTCCATGAACCACGAGATATTATAAATATAATTAAATAATGTGTTATTGTCTGTTATAGTATTTAATTTTATAGTAAAAATGTACCCGATAATATGCGATAGGTACAAATAAAATACGATTTCATATTTATAAGACTAAGGTACATGAAAATTGTATATTGGAATACAATCACAATATAACGAATAGAAGTAAAAAAAATATTACCATGAAAAAATCATATTTTGAATACAAAATTATAAATAATATATAATATCATTTAATTGTAATTTTAAATAAACCATAAAATACTATTAATTTATTAAGTTAATTACCTTTAAGGTCAATGCAGGTTATTTTGTGAAGTTAATTAGATAAATTATTATAAGAACTGTTAGGTATTTATATATTTTACTTATATACCTGCATATAAAAAGAATTTAAATATGTATAATGAATTATACTGTATACCAATCCATTAATCAAGTTTAATGTATATAATTAGAAAATATAGTAATTAGTAATAACTATATTTTGAATTTACCTATACGTTTTAATTTTAAATAATTTTTTTTTTAATTTATAGTTTAAGTTGTTATTTAACTTTATATATATATAATACATTATTAAAATATGTAAATATAGTTACTGGTAAATTTAGTTTTTAAGTCTAACTTTAATTTAAAACAATAATTAGTAAGAATATTTTAATCAAAAACTTCAAAGAAAAACATTGTACAAAAATTGTAAGTTCTATGATAAAAATATATTACATAAATATAAAACTAAAATAGAAAATCTGGACAGCATATAGCGATAGATGTTGGTTACTAGAATTATTGCAATCATTATTTTTATTACTCATAATAGTTATAGACTTGTAGTATTTAGTATAGTCAACAAAGTATTCAGTAAAAATGAAAATATTTTTACCCGAAAATTCTTCCTGTAGGTTATATTAATTAAAAACATTTTAGAACGTCATAATTTTATACAAAATGAATAAAATTGTAATTAACGACTTACAAACATGTAACGCATATTTAATTAATACACTATTTATATATAGTAATTATGAATTTGAAACGGAAGTGAGTACCTATTCCAAAATCTACACACATTACGGTATCTGAATTGTAAATAGGTATTAATGTCCTGAAGACATTAACAAAAATAATAATTCATATTTTTATAACGCATAGGTACTAGTTAAAACCATTATTATGTAACTTACTTATGTACAATTTACATAGTATACATAAATAAGTTGCAACTACACAAGTATACAGCATACATATTATTATATATAGTTTATATTCTATAGCATTAGCTATTGATTACTAAATGTACGATAAGTAATATAATTAATATTAATAACATCAAATTCCTACTCTAAATAATTTAGCTGAAACTTTTTAAAAATACATATCTTCTATACGCTATTGGTAATCGAAACCTCATCAATAACTAGTCAATTTGTTTCAGTTTATGTATTACTGTATTAGATAGGCACCTATATACAAAGCAATAGTAGGATAAAATTAACAATGAATTTAGAAGTAAAAAGACAATCAGAATAGATATTAAATTAGAGAAGTGTTCCAAAGAACTTATTAAAATAGGACCTACTCTTAATGATAAACTATATAATATTATAGGTACTATGTTTTTCTAATAGTATGTAGTTATAATTATTAAATTAGTCACATCCTTCGATTATTTAATAAATGTACTTAATTATTCTTATTATAATTATTAAATTTATTCCTATAATTTTATTATCTTATTAAATTCTGAGCGGAGCAAAATATTGAGTGTAAATATGCAAATTCACTTTATATCTTATATATGACTGTGACTTATATAGTAACTAGAATATATTTTATAATTAATTGTGTAAACGTGTTTTTTCACTTCAGTATTCTCAAATTTTCAACATGTGTTTAGGATTAAATTATAATTCCTATAGTATTGTACTAGTTACCATTAATCTCGTCTCCACGGGGTTAACTTAAGTCTGCTCAACAATATCGGGCTGCGAACCATATGAATATACTTGAAAAATATTACATAAGAATATACATTCAAGATTCAACGACTCTCTATTGATTTATTTGATGTTTACCGGTAGACGATGCTAACCATTGAGAAGGTTCTACAGACATTTTTTAACTACTCAACCAAGCTCTTATCCGTTTAACGAACATAATATTATTTTGTTAAATATTAATATAAATAAATATTTTATTATTTTGGACATTTAGATTATTCATAGCTAAAATAACAACGAACGATATAACACTCGTTGTCTCATTGCATAATAGTTTATATAATTTTAGGTTTTTACTAAATACCTACCTACTTGTTTTCTTTTTGTTTTTTTTTTTTTTTTGTTGTCTTATGTTCATGAGATTACCTACTCTAAAACGAAAAATTATTGTTCTTGCGTACTTAGTTTTTTTTTTTTACAAAATTCCCTGAATATACAGTAAATACTAATAAAAGTGGTACCGAACAAACAACGGTAGGTGGGCCACCGCCCGACTGTGCACAAACGTTTGCCGTCATTAAGTCGCGTTGTTGTCATCGTCGTGTCCGTTGACTTTTGCTTATCTGAAACAAAAACTGTCCTCGAGCTCTTCACTATATCAATGCTAACATTTATACAGTGTTATACAAATAAAAATTGAGGTACGCGTCGAAAAAAAACGCACCGTCTGGCGTCTATGAATGCGTTCGTAAACACGGCTTATAGGTTTTTGTTTTTTCGTAAAAAAATTTATTTATCGCGTTTCGTACTGTCGGCTGTATGGGAATTCGGTAGGGATGTAGAATGCACGAGGCGGACTCCCCGGTCTCGTGAAAAATAAACGCATCGGCGGGCGTACAAGGGGACACGGTTGGGGAGGCGAAAATAATAATAATATAAATAAAATACGTTTTCTTCGCCGTGAACACGTACCTGCCTATAATACCTGTATATATGAGTAGGTATGCGAGATATACGACCCCGTCCGCAGACGCCCGTCGCGACTCGAAACGCCTCTCTGACCTCGTGTGCACACGATGATGGATTCGATTAAGATCCGTTTACACACGGCTGGTGCCATACACCACGAAGGCCGATCCCGTGGACGAAGGAGTCGTCGTCGAGCCCGGGTCCTTCCCCGCCGAGACAACGCTAAGAGAATCGGCTTAAAAACATCGTCCAGGTGCATGCACTTAAATTATATTGTGTATGTGTAGTGGGCACATGATGCCTTTTACGATTTACGATGACCCACATACTTGTAATGTACTGCAGTGTGTTGCAGTGCAAAATATTACAAAGTGCGAGGGAAAAAACGTAGCACACTACTTGATGTTTTTCCTCTATACAAGGAAAATCTATGAACCTTAAACGTGTTTTCGAGAAGTGACAAGGAACTAGAAATCATTTTCCTTGTAAAGGAAAAATATCAAGTAGCGTACTACGTTATTTTATTATGAAATTAGATAATAGGTTCATTTTTGTCTAAGAACTATTTTTTAAATACCAATTGCAAATAATTAAAAAATAAAGTGAAATAAAAACATGATTTTTATTTAATTAATTATCATTGTAATATTATTATTATCATCGATTAATATATTAAATGTTGTATCCAGCCAAAAGCATATTTATGTTAAAACTATACGTTTCGAAAATGCTTTAAATTAATGCAACACTGTGTACCGCATTTTTGCAATAATTGTTTCACGCAAAGTATATTATTATTATACTCGAACTCGTTCTTTTCTCTCGTAAATGATTCGGCACCGCATTCGGAAATTTCAGTGTTTTTTTTTTGTATATTATATAATATTAAATTGCACCTACAACGACACAATTCAAGACTATAATATTTTTCAGGGCAACTAGTTAAGTTTCTTTATTTTCATATTAATTGGTAAAATGATTCAATAGCAAAATGTGTATTTAACTTACATTAACTTACCAACTAAAAAAAAAATATTGACAAATTTTACGATATAATTATACAGCAAAGCGATATTTATAGTTTTTTTGTTTAGATTAGTCGTGTGGAAAAATGGAACACATTACCCCTAATTTAAATTTTATACCAACACAAGTATGCATAACGCGTACCAGACCGTGCTCACAAGGGGAGGGGGTTTATATCCCCCCTTTGGCTTATTTTTGTAACATAAAATTTATGATTGAGCAATGAAAGTATATTTACCACGGTTTGAGAAACAGTAAAAAAAAATCATATCCCCCTTTCAAAAAAGCTGAGCACGCCACTGACGCGTACTATATTTGGTATATTTTATAGAGGTTATAGTTTTGTCGTTTAATAACCGCCGATTCGGTAAATTACCTATATTATGATATTAACGATAAACCATATAGAAATTATTTTCGTAAGCGACGCGGGCCACGTGGTTTCGGTCTTACGCCTCCGTGGACTTTCTTGTCGGCGTTTAGGGCGTTTAGGCTCGTGTGCCATCGCCTCACCACATCCATACCTATTATAATATTATTATCATAGATACGTTTTGCGGTCGACCGGTCGGCGGTGACGACGAATCGTTGCGCACAACAGCCCCGCTGCCGTCACCGCCACCCATCAACAAGCCAACACTCAGCAGACCATAAAACGAAATACTTGGCGTCCACATATTATATACGATGATCGTAATAATAATAAATAAAAATAATAATACGTGCCACTAATCACTATAATTATTGTACTCGCATATTTTTTTTATTATTATT
>JACXSJ010001689.1:0-70272 GCA_014851325.1 Pentalonia nigronervosa | reverse complement strand
CTGTTTTCATAATTTTTTCCAAACACGGATCCAGTTTGCAGCAAAGGACACTTTGATGAATGATACAATGGTACGATAAAAGATCAGAGTTGCATTTAGGGTCATTTCTTAATCTTTGAACAAAACATTGATGAGTGCCAATCATCGCTGGTGCACCATCGATTGTAACAGAGATAATTTTTTTCAAATTTAAATTTTCTGTTTCAAAATACAATACTACAGCATTGTACAAATCATTTCCTTTGCTGGTCCCTGATAACGGCAAAAGTGTCAATAACTCTTCGTAAAATGTCCCACTGATATTGCTCAAGTATCTCACGTGAATTATTAGCTGAGATGTATCTGTGATATCACAAGATTCATCCAAGGCTATAGAATAAAAATCAGCAGTAGATAGATCTTGTTTCAACTGATTATGATTACCTTTGGCCAGTACTTCAGTATTTCTCGTGTTAGTGGATGTTGATATTGGGATATGACGAAAAGTTTCGACAATTTCCTTTTTATTTTCAAACAGTTAATAATTTTTTTTAAAAAATATAATATTGTTGCAGTTTATTTACATAAAAAAAGTTGTTGTTATGCTATTATAAATAATATTTATAATTTATATTATAATACATTGCAAATTGTATATTATACGGATTTGATATAGTTCCTACAAAATTGACTTATATAGTTACTACATACAGCTGCATGAGTCATTAAATAGTGGTTCATAGACAAACTGTACCTGGCTAACAGACAAGAAAATTAATTTTCAGATTATTTTTTTTTATGATGAATTAAATAAGGTTTTCATTAATTTGATTTAATTTCTTGATTTTGTCTTTACTTTCTTTGGATAAACATGTAAATGTAATTATTGTGATGACCCCCAGAAACTTCATAAACTTCTAAAGTGGCCCTTCAAAAATATTAATTGGTGATTTCTGCTACACAGTTTATACTCAATAATATATATATATATATATATAAACATGAAAGTATGAAATAAGATATAGACAATAAAGGTATAATTTCTAACCCGACCCCATCGTCAGTTGTTACGCCGGCCATCATCACACGATGATATAGTGAAACGCGATATTCTTATCACTGCGTTGTAGAATAGTAAAATAGACGAATAATTGGAAAAAAATAAAGTAAAATTGAGTGTTATAATTTAATTAAATAGTTTAGTATATAAAATAATGAAATAGCGTGACGTGTGTGTGTATATATATATATATATATGTGTGTGTGTGTGCGTGTATGCATTTTATTACAATCATATGTCCATAGACTATTGATTTAACTATAAATAACTTCATATACATACGCTTAACGAAGCTTCTGAATTTCAAGGGGGAGTATTGAGTTTCACCTACATTTTTCATTTTTATATGTTTTTAAATTTTTCAGGCTTTTTTGAATTTCTTAAAATGCCTGTATTTTGTACATAATATATTGGGGTTTTTTCGCAGATGACCCCACCTTCCACACAAAAAGTTAGCAATGTATACGCACTTTCAAGGTATCTTAGTCTATAGATAATCTATGAATAGACCTTGATGAATACTATGCAATCAAAATAAAAAAATCAACCATGTTCGTATAATATGTATGTATTTAATATAGGTATACTATTACCGCATTCATAATTAGATTTACTAGTTTCCAAAATAAATAAAATATGAGTGCGAAATACTATGTAAACTAGTTTTCAAAATAAATTAAAATCCATACCGCAAACATATTTTAGATCGGCGAATAGGTATTTGATGTGTAAGTACAACATTCTCTATTATAATATATATATTTACAATTCACATAAGTACGCCATATATTTTTATGCTAATCCAATCCCCCATATTTTTTGCGCAAACGATTTTGCAATGTTTAAATATTATATTTATATATGAAATCGCGATTACCTATTTTGGTTTTTAATCATATTTTTACAATATCTGTTCTTATCAATATAAAGAATATTAATTGATTTAACAATTTCGTTTGTGAATACTTTTTCGACAACGTCGTAGAACCTCTAAATTTAAGGAGTAGTTCAATTTTGTGTTCAAAACTGGATAAAATTGTTTGCGAGTTTCTGGTTTTTTATTTAAGACTGAGTAGAATTTTTTCGGGGTTTGAGTACTGTGTTCAAAACCGGGTAAAATTTTTTACAGGTTACTCAGCTTGGTTTGACTCCCTAGCTGCCTCTAATAATAATAAATTAAATTCGTTCACTGGACGCAGTTTCCTCGATCGCAAACTTATTGTAAATGGAGAACGAACGCATTGTGAAACATTTTTAAGAAATTTAGACAATAATAAGTGCCGTTTCATCTGACGGCTTTACATGTCTATGATATTATGTATAATACTATACTGCTGACGACGGCGAATGTACTGTCTATTAATTTATTATCGTTGATTCCAATGCAATTATTAAAATATCATCAAATATTATAATAGCATATTATTATATGTTATATATTATATTATAATGTCGATGGAAAATCGATTTTCATATAATAGCCATTCAGGGAACATGACGACTCATTCGCGGGAGAGAAGGCGTTTTCGCATGTAAAATAATATCATAATATAATGTAATATGACAAGTCACCTGCGGGACAAGGCGTATTGACCGAAAACTTCAGAGAATTCACAAAAATGTCCTATATATATGTTATGTGTATAATTTAAATAGAGTGACGTCTATGTGCACTTTCCAATCTATTATATTATTGCAGGCGAATGATGGAACATCATTCATGCTTGTGAATCAAAAATATGAACACGTTGTACTCTCGGTTTGGTTATATATATATAAACACGAATATTATAATTTATTATTTTATTATACACTCGACTACTCAAGAAACGTCTCTTTATTTTTTCTTTCTATAATATTGTATTATATTTGCATCATAATATAATATAGATATTGAGCGTTCTTGTTTATCGTGATGTACTATTGTACTATATCATATATCGTACACATATATAATACATTCAATGGCTACTATAATTAGTAATTATTATTGTATAATATAGTATACAACGATGCAACTATATGCAAGTGAGAACCGATGATGCAGTATATAGTGCGCCTATATAATAATATACTAGTCGTGACTAAGCGTAATGGGTAGCCATATTATTATGTATATTAGGTATCTGCCCTTTCAAATTGCGTAAATTCGATATTCTGAAGTCTCGATTATACATTTGAAGTATTTTGTGATTGGAAATATAAATTATATTTATTTCCATTAAACATAATTTCTACCTATATAATATTATAATCTATAAACCTGTTACAAATAGAATATTCAATTGGAAATTGTCGCGTGTAACTGCGTACTATCATTCTGTGGATAGCCAACGATAGATTTTCCAGCACGCAACACCGCCTGAATATTTTGCACGGGCATATGCATCACGTCATGTCATTGCGTTAATTAAAATAAAATATTTTATTCTGACGATAAACCGTAATTAAGTCTCAAAACATGACTGACAAAATTACGTCTACTATAGAAAAAATGATCAGGTTTTAATTGTGTTGAATATTAATTTGAACTCGTAGGCATATATATTTTCTGGGTTATTGCGTAAAAGTTAAATTTTAATTTTAATTTTTAAAACAATTTTAATCGAAATATCAAGGATCGATTCCCACGAGAATCAAAAAAATAGGCTGATAAACTCAAGTCTTTTTATAGAATTGAATCCAATCATTTTAAATTAATTTAGTTCATTTATGTTTCGTTATTTTGCAGTAGTCACGGTTTTAAATCTAAATTATAAAATAAATACGCTGCTTCCAACCGTAATATTGTACAATACCACAATATTTTGTATGCGGAAAATATAACTATTCACAATAATTAACTAATAATTTATCGTATTCCACTTATCAGAATAATCCACAGTATTAATTCGAAAATACAATTTAAAATAAATATTTTTTATTTTAATTATATTGTTATTGACTTTATTATAAGTATCTATAGTAAATCGTCAAACAAAAATTATAATTATAAAAATCCTTCTCAATGAGGACGGAGATTGGGGGAGACCCGTCCACACTCCCCCTCTATTTGTATCAAATATAATACGTTTGCGTTAGATTTGGTAACCAATACGTCTTGTTCATAATTTTGATAATTTGATTTTTGGTGTATAATGATCAATGACTGCGTATTTTTGCAATATCAAAATATTTAGTAATATAATTTATTTACCGTGATATTATTAAATATATTATAATATCCTTAAACCTCTCAAACGGTACCGATGAAAAATCTACGTTGTTGTTTGATCACAACTATTCTGCGTTGCAAAATGTTTACGGAAATATTGTTGCGTACTTGTGTATACAATTTTTTTTATCATATTATCATATTATTTATATTATATTTTAACAACGTTTTGACGCGTGCAAATATCACTACTATAACACAATATCCCCGGTCGAACCTCCTTCGACGGGGTCTAGCTCTGTCTCTCCTGTCTTTCTCTCTCTCTCTCTCTCTCTCTCTCTCTCTATCAGTTCGACATAAAAAATTGTATATCAAAAAAAAAAAACATCGCGGTCATCTATTTAATTATACGGACGGAATATTTATATGACGCGCGCGTGATGTGTGTGAAAATTTTCACACAATATGTTATATAATATTATGCTCTATTATTCGGCCGATATATTATTATTATCATGTGTATAGGCACTACCGCGAACGGCAACACAATAAACCGCGTCGTCGCGCCTAAACAACCGTAAATTATAATGTGTTGGCATTTTATTATCGCGTACGTGTATGTATAACGCGCGTTAAACGGTACTCGTTCGCGAATTCATCTCACACACACGCGCGCGAGCCTTATAATAATATAATATAATATGGCCGCCGCCGTCCATTGTCCACCGACGACACAACACGATATTATAATAAATAATAATAATACGTACCGCCTATATATATATTATAAAATATATCGTAGACCTCTTATTATTATTATTATCATATATATATATTTTTTTTAACACACCGCATTAAGTTTTTTTATGTTTTTTAATATACCGTGTTATATTGTTATAATGTAATATAGTACTCGACACATATTGCGAGTGTGTATGTGTATATATGTATTATATTATTATAAATCTTTCCACGGTTTTTAACACACGCACCCGCATTTTACAATATATAATAATAATACGTAATATCATAATATTATAGTTGGGTACGATTAATATCGTGAACGATCGTCGATCGGTCGGTCGGTCGGTCGGTCGGTCGTCGTCGTCGTAGTCGTTGCGATATACGTTAATACGATTTATAATATTATATATTACGTTATTATAATGTTATTATTGTTATTATATTATAGGTGCCTACCTACTGCACCGCGCCGGAGAGGCCTCGTTTAAATTGGTTACCGATGACTGGGCGTTTTTGTCCATTTTTTTTAATTTTTTTTTTTCTACATTCTCACATCAGCCAGCCGATATTTTGTATTAATGTTATTTATTATATTATTATTGTTATTAAATATCGCCGCGGCCGCGATTAACCTGGCGGAACGATGATATCATATAAATATATTCGTGTGTTGTATATAGGCGGTAATAGACGATCGAGCTCCTGTGTGTGCATGAGTGGTATGTACGCGCACAATTTTTTTCCACCCGGACAATATAAAATGTATATCGTAATATGTATAGGTGTACATAATCTAACCTTATATTAGATTTGATTAGATTAGACGTGGTGCGTATTACCGCGCTGATGCTGCGTGTACCACCACTTTTATGTTATATACCTATATGTACAACACACGATGATTCGACGATTTTCTGAATCACTCACAATGTGTGTCCCTATAATACGCCTAGGCATATGATATATTATATATTTAATATTATTATTAAGTTTTATACGTATATATATATATATATATATATATATATATATATAGGTACGAGCGTTGTTAATAAGCGTGAGATTTCCACGTGCTGGTTTAATTAACAATTGGGCGACGACAATAATGTGGCGCGTTATTATATTACCTGAAGTATGCGTATATTATACCTATTATAGACGACATCAGCACATCATTATTGTCTTCTCTCTCTCTCTCTCTTTCTCTATCTGACTCACGTGCTTTAACACGACAAATTCGCGTTCAACATATTCAATTTTGTGTTTTCGTATTATAGCTATTTGATATACAAGAGTTAATCGACCTATTACCCATGACTTAACGATAACGATACTATCGCTTAGGGCACCTCATAGGATTTTATCGATATTTTAATTTAAAACTATAAGTTATAACTATAGACAATTTTAAATAAATCAAATAAAAATTATGTTTGTTGTATTCAATAGATTACCAGAATTATGGTAGACCATAAACTCGCCGGTAGATCACACGTTAGACCGTAAAATATTACAATTTTAAAATTAAAATATTAACCCATAAAAGCTATAGATAATATTTTTGCATTTAAGTATGATAATCAGTCAATTCATTCAATATTAAAACTATAGTAACACGAAATTTGATCTGCTGTATGATGATGTTAAGAGCTAGAAAAGTGAGATCTTGTGCTTTTAATATGTGTCCGTGTGATTTTTATAATATATAGGTATACTACATAATACGTAGATTGTAGCGGTATTTATACTGATTGTGTGCAGCAGTGAATTTGGAAAAACTTATTGGAAGGCGAAAGGGTCAATAAAAAAATATAAATTAGTGACAGTCACAATCGTAAAATAAAACTACGTATATCATGCTTAAAAAGAATTACAATGTTTATCATAAAATACACAGTTCTGATAAAGTGAAATAGAATTAATCGTAGATCAATAATTAATATTTAATGTTTAATTATAATAACACATATAAAATAGAAATACAAAAAATAGTGATGAGGATCCAGGACCCTTGTGGCTTATGCCCCTCCCTTAAATACGCCCTTGCTGCTGCGCATCGCATATTATACATAACGTATAGAGCAAACCGTTTATTATATTTAACCTCGCAGGTCAAATTTTGTTTTTTTGACATTTATTTATATACATTTTGTAGGTGGTTCAACAAACACCCGCTATCATCCTTTGATAGTGCATCAATTAATAAAATTTTGGACATTTTAAGTACATAGAGACCACATTTTTTTTGTATACCTAGGTATACACATAGATTTGTTCTAACAAAATGTTGTTGTTTTTTTTTTAAGTCTGTAGGCGATTTAAGTAATTAACTATAAATTCCCGTGGTTTTCTAAAATATTTTTCACGTCGTGTTGCAGGTTTGGTTCCAAAACCGACGGGCAAAATGGCGCAAACAGGAGAAAGTCGGTCCACAGGCTCATCCGTACAGCGGTGGCGGTGGCAATCCGTACTTGGGTGTGCCGAGTTCCATGTCGGCCGGCCGTCATAGTCCGTCCGGAGCCGCGCTGAGTCCGCTTCCGGCAAACCCGCCGTTCATGATGTCGGGCGGCATGGGCTTGAGTGGCGGCGGCCCGTTGGGAATGGGCAACATCGGTCTGGGCAGTCACCACCTACTGCACGCCGGCCACCACCACCATCACCACCATCACCAACAGCAGTTACAAGCCGCGGCCGCCATGGCCGCTGCGTTGCGCGGCCATCACCACCAGCACCATCATTCAGGCAACGGTGGCGCCGGTAGATCACCACCTCTGCCGCCGACGTCGCAAGCCCTGTCGACCGTCGCCGCGGCCGCCTTGGAATTGCAACTCCAGCAACAGCAACAGCACCAACGCACCAATGGGGCCGCCGCAGCCGCAGCCGCAGTAGCAGTCGCGGCGGCGACGGTCAACTTCCGCGGTTATCCGTCACAGCTGCAGAGATCGCCTCCCGGAAACGACAGCGCCTCGACCACTCCGCCTGCTCCGAATAGCAACTCGCCGCCGCCCACGATACCGCTCCAGCCGACGCTCTACCATCCGGCTCCGGTGGCCGCGCCGCCGGCTGTGCCTTCTCCGCACCATCTCCATCATCACCACCCCTACGCCGCCGCTTATCACCAACACTTCCGTGGTGGCGTCGGCGGTCAGGGATACCAACATCACCACCAACAGCAGCAGCAGCAACAACACTTCAACAGCCTGCTAGCCAATATGGCCATGGCCGCGGCTGCCATGCGGCCCTCCGCCGGCATCAGTGGAGGTCGATCGCCACCGCTTTCGCAGACGACGCCGACGGCCATACTGCACCCGCCACCGCCGCCGCCGCCACTGCCATCAGGTCCGCTCGCCGTACCTCCACCGCTGCTACCGCGGTCCGATTCGTCGACCACGCCACCGCCGGCCGCGGTGGTTCGCGGGGGCGGCGGCAGTCGGAGCTGCAGCGACAGGAGCAGTCCGGCCGGGTCGGACGGGGACGCGTGTCCGGCGGACCCGGTGGCCGTGGCAGCCACTGCAGCCGCGGCCGCCGAACTCAGCCGTCGGACGTCCAGCATCGCGGCACTCCGCATGAAGGCCCGCCGTCACCGGGACGAGATCCGTTTGCGTGGAGGTAACCACGCCGGCGACAATGTCGCAACCGCCAACGGTGGGCGCTGTTCTTCCTCGTCGTCGCTGTCTTCGTCCACCTCATCGTAATCGTTCCGAACACGATTACCTCTGTCGTCTCGGGTTAGACCGGTGACCGATGAGTACGCATTGTTGTAAATAAATTATAAAGCCGCGAGTTTCAACTTCTGTCGCGTCGCGTTCCGTGTATTAATGCCGGGTGACGCCGCAAAATCACGCCGGTAACGCGCCGTTACCAGATACAAGTTTAATACATTCAACCCCATACCAGACGCGGTGTGGTAGGGTAAATTCGACTTAAGGGTCGGACGACGGTGAGATGGTGTTTGCGACTACACACTCTTTTATTATACGGTTTGTGCCACGCGGACATCGTATTAATGGTGGCACACGGCTATGATTTAAAGTGACTATAATACGGGTACTGTTACTACTACCGTCTAAATGTATTTTCATATTTTTATTACATTTTAATTTTAACCTTCCTAGAACGGCCGCCGGCCAGTACAATAATAATATAGGCGCATGGTATATATGATACGTCGATGATATTATTATTATAGTGCACAATGTTGTTATACGAATCGCTCCCGTAAAATAATTAAATTTATTAACGATTAGGTGACGACGGAGATATCGCCCCCGTTCGCTGCGCTTTCCGCTGCAGCCATAGGTTAGGTTTTCACGCGCGCTCCACCCGACTGCAATTGCAACAGCGGCACAGTCATCTGTACCAGCCACGATGGGTCGTGTCTGCCGGTGCAGTAGTCGATAGATCGATGTAATAATAATAATAAAATATAAGGACGATGACGGCCACGACGTTCGATCGATATACAATGATAATAATACAAATAATATCACGCGTAACGTTTTCCCGAAACATAATAATATAATATAATGACGACGAGATGGGTAATTGGTATTTTAACGAACCGAACGTGACGTTGCTCAAAAGTGAGCGCGACGCGCGGCGGCGCAAAACGAATCGAAAACGAAATCAAATTAAAAACCATAAACGAATCCCATCTGCTTCAGAACCATCACCGCCCACACGAGTCCGCTATGTTAAGCCACAGTTGTTGCTGCTCGGTGGTTATATTTTCTGTAGAATATCCTCACGGAAAATCTGTGCATTATAATATTATATTATTATATATTTCGTGTTTTGCCATTATAATCTCGCGATTGGCATTTCGAAAAACAACGCACGCAGAGAAAGAATGCTCGGGTGCGCCGATGTAGTGTATAGTTATTATCACGTGCACATGGTCGTGCGTATCGAGCACAATATTAACATTATGGGCATAGTATAAGTGTATGCGGAACTAATTAAAAGAAACATTTATTATCAATTAATTTACATAATATATCGTGTACATATAGGTTATATACAGCCAACGATGACATTTTGAAAATCACTTTTCAAACACGGCGTGAAAAAAGAACGACGTAATCGGCTGGACGACTTTTTTTTTATGGCCTAATGTTATCGCACATATAGGGAGGTTCTATTATATATAATACACAGCGATAACAGACCTTGCGGCATACTTGCCAGGTCGATGCAGCCCCATCACATAGGTCTCTATAAATTCGTCAACCAAGCTCTCCCTAAATTTTTCTAAAATTCCGCGTTGTGAGCTGAGATATAACAGGTCTCTCTACTAAGAGTTACCGCACGATTATATTATGATATGATTATTGAATATTATTATGATTTAATAAAATAATATTATTATGTAGTTTTAAAGTTTAAACCGTCACCAGCGCCCTCTATATCACGGACTCCATCTAAATGCGCGGGACCGGTCTTTATTATATGAATACAATATAAAAATTATTAAAATATCATATTACGATGGTCGTCTCTATGGTGCAGCACTGTCGTTCAACTGTAAACTTTGTAAAATTCGACCGTTGTGCTTAAAAATCGTATTACATTTTATACCCACGTTTTCAATCTTTTTTTTTTCCGAGATTATTATTACAGTAAATAGTGGTGGTGTCTCGGGTTAGATTAGCCCGCGCTAATCGAAACTTCTTGTAATTATACAGTAAACCGACGACGACGATATTATCGTGTTTATATAAATACGTATAGGGCCTGTAACTAGTAGGTAGTAGTAATAGTAGTAGTAGTAATGTGTATTATAGTTGTAGTATATTATGTAGTAGTAATAGTCATAATGTAATTATCTTACTATCGCATTTTCGCGATGTATATATATATATATATATACCTAATATAATTATACATTTTACTGTAGCCCATATATGGTCTGTTTGTGCAACGCGGAATTAAATTAAAAATTGTAAAAATCAACTAGTGGCTGCTATAATATTATGTTTTCACGGATACGGCGGCCGTGGTGCATAATAATAGTTTATTACTGTGTAACGTATAAAAAATATTAAACACTATAACAGCTATTATTGGGATGATGTATTGTACGTGCTACACGTGTACATCGTATCCATTTAATATTATAATCGTGTAATGAACGATAATAGTATATAGATTGAGCGGAAATTACAAATCATTGCGACGACGAGCCAAGTGATCCAATTATCATCTCGAATATAAAATCAGTAATCGATCGTGTGTGCTCGCGAATTTTTTGGTTTTGTTTCCCTGTCATTTGTCGTCTATCCTGACGTTTGACTATTATAATTATAAGTAGAGATAACGTCATACATATTATGATATTATGACTTTCCAAAGTTAAAAGCTCCAAATGTCGTCGTCGTGAATGTTGTACATAAATTACCTATAAACCATATATATATATAATATTTTTACGTCAATGATGAATATACATTTTTTATTATAGCATAATTTTTTATGTAATAAGTTATTGTTAATCCATAATACTTTATTAAATATTTTTTTGTAAAATGTACCTAATCCTATTTATTGTTACGTGTGAATATTGTATAAGATGTTTTAATATACCTATACAAAAGTGTACATAATACATTTAATAATGATCGTTTTATTTGATTAATGCCGTCACGATTGAAAATGTTTATTATAAATATATTATCAATGTTACGATGTTTACGATTATTGTTTAGTCGAATGCATAATATATATTTATATTTTATATATTATTATATAATATCATGTACATTTTAAATTTAAAGCATATATTATTATATTATTATTAAAACAGAGCGGCGTGAACAATTTCGCGTAAATGTTTTATAAATATAGCATTCAATAAACGCGTGTATAAAGTATATACTATATACCATAGTATATTATATAGTCTGCCTTGTAACAAGCTGGTGACTTTAACGACGAACATGATTGTTTACGGCAGGTGCACACGATTGTTTTGCGTGCTGGCCAAATATTGTAATATTTTTTTTATTATTATTATTATCATCATACCTATTATTTTTGTGTATATATTTTTTTCTGTTTAAAAAAAACAACAATAATAAATAATAATAATATATAAGGTATATATTTTTATTGTGAATATTATGTGTTTATTTATTTCTCTTTTTTCCTCTCCACGACAACCGATGGTGTGTAACACAGGTACGCGTTATACTACCAAAAAAAAAATAATAATAGGTAAGTCGTAGGTAAATATCAACGTCTGCTGCAATTACACTGCAGAAAATTTACGACTTTCGGTTTTTAACATATATAAGGTACAAAACAAATTCCATGCACAGTGTGCCATTTATGGCACAAATAAGTTTTTCGCGGTTTCTATCTTTGAAAATGAAGTTATAACGTTACTGCATAGATGGTCAGATTCAACATAAAAAAGCAAACAATTTTGATGTTAGGTATCTCTATCTAGCGGTAAAAGTATGGAGTGTAGATGAAAATTAAACAACTAAAAACATTATTGTTGTGCAGAGTGATAACCACTCATTCCATGATATTACAAAAAATTAATAACACCGATCTAAGAAAAAAAAAATATTACCTTGTAGTAATTTTTCTCAGTAAGGGTATTTGGTAAGGGTTCTCAGTAGTACTTTTCAAAGTAAGGTAGATTTTTAAGTATAAAACTTATTGAAATATATCATAAACCTATTGTGCGCAAAATATGACACAACATGCATACAATTTAATAATTAAAATCACTAGGTTTATTTTAAAAATGAATATAAAAAACAAAAATAAATTTGTAAAATACAAAAATGTCACTATTGGGTCAATGCACGAGTATTAATAATTATAAAAATATATTTTGGATGCATGTTCACGAAATGGCATAAATAAAAATTGTAATGTTTCATGCATAAGGGCCGAATATAGCACGAGTAAAAATTGTACTGAATGGTACAATATTTGAATAGTGGTCGTATATGTCACAGACGTATAATTGATGCGCGGTGTACCATACTTGGCACTAACTAAACTTAAGTCAACTTTTTGGGGAAGTTTAACTTGAATATTTTTTAAAATACTTTTCCCGTTAACCTGACATTTTTTTAAAAAAGTAAATTTTTTTTCGAAAACAAAATAATAATTCATGCATGAAGGCAGAGTCAATGACTAATATACCTACTAACGAAAATGAATGTTACATTTTTTGTGTAGATATATTATATAAAAGTATGATATGTAGTAAAATATCATGTTCGTAAGTATTATGTATAGATAGTGTACGCATAATGTAAGTCTCAAAGGATTCCAATAGTATCTACAGCAGTACAGCAGTCAGCATTATTCAAAATAATCGTAGCGATTTGAAGTACAAAAATACACAAATCGGATTAATCATATATATATTGTAACTTTTTAGACACTGCATCGTTTATTGTTGACAATATATATTGCCTCATATTGGGATAAGTCGTAAGTATTATAACCATAAATCATAATATACTATTATAATATGAGACTAAATACAGAGTAGTTAATTTATAATTAATACAATCATCAAAATACGTTATTTTAAAAGGTAAGCAAGTATATACCACTCTATTGTACATAAGGCGTCGAGTGGGCCACTGCAAAGATGTGTTTAATTGAATTCAATATGATTAATGTACAATCATTGGATAGATGAAAAGCCGGTCTGTCAGCTTATATTACTAAATTTATATATATTATGATAATATTCCAGTTAAAGTAAATTATTTTACTATTAGTAAAAAAGTAGGTTGAATAAATTTTTTTCAAAAAACGTATTTGGAAATCGTCATTGTGTGTATAAAATAAAACAATAATCTTTAATTTTTTCAAGTACCAAAAATAATATTTTAAAATTAAAAAAAAAACTAAAATCGTAATTATTCATTTAGGTATATACCTATTTAATTCCATCCTAATTTGAACTTAAATATTTATAAAAAAAAAACTGTGTTTATAGATATAAATATATCTATATTATTTTAAAAAATACAGTATGAATTACTTATAAGAAACCATGTTTTAAATGTTTAATCTTAGATATACTGTTATGTTGGAGCATAGAAAAGTAAAGATTGATTTTTAACTTTGTTATAGCCCAATGAATTAGCCTTATTATTTTCAAACTTTTTCAACATTTAGTGAATTATTAACAATTAATTGATACCTATAATTTTTATGATTTCGTCACATCCACTATGATTCTTATTGGAGATAGTTCATGCACTTGGCACGTTAAATTTACTCAATTTAAAGCTGATACAGGACTACAAATAGCATTCAAAAGCTTAAAATGTCTTATACCTACAATATCATGGGCGTCCTCAGACATTTTTCTAAGGGGAGGGGGGAATTAATTAAAAAATATATGAACATTTTTTCTTGTCGAGATTTGTATATTATATTGCTGCGAGAACGCGATGACACTCGTTTTGATCGAAAGCTGCGTCGTGTATAATAATAATAATAATAAGTATATTATCATGTAAGTGACACGATAATATACACAATATAACAGCAAACAGCTAATAATTTATTGCCATGTGAGCACTCAAAAAATACGATAAGATAAAATAATCTGATTATTATTAATGATAGTTTTCATAGATAGCCGTGCGTTGACATATGGCAACATAGGTAGACCTATTTTTAGAAACTAATTTCTCATTGGGAATTTTACCAACTGCTGTGGAAATAACATTATTCTAGGGGGGGAGGGGCAAGTGCCCCGTCTTGCCCCTCCCCTGGGGACGCCCATGTACAATATGCTCAAAATAAGTCAAAATATTTGTAATGGTAAACTTTGATTGTGTATAGAAAATGATAATCTTCAGTAAAAATTTGAAATGTCTACGTTATTCATTTTTGAATTATAATAAAATAAAAAAATCGTTCTAAGAGAAATCGACAGTTTACTGGTGAATATCCAATCTCTAATTTCAAACGCTCATAAAAAATTAGACTGATTTTCCGGTAACCTTTTTTTTGTTAAAGGTAAAAAAACTTATGGAGAATCTTGTCTTAATTTTTCAAATCTTATGCTTAAACATAGACTTTATGAATTATAACTTTATATTTTTTACCTTTATTTTTATAACTTTATGAATTTTTAAATAAAAAAAAAAACGCTAACTTTTGTGATTTTGACGTATTTTGTCAACATTTTAATTATGAACACTTATAAAAAAAATTGTAGATTTACATTCGAATTTTTTTTTTAATTTTCACAAAGAACAAGTAATTAAAAACTTTGTATTAAACTTTTAATTTTTTTGACGAAGTAAAAATTTTTTTATCGATCATAATAAAAAAAAATAACCCGAAAATTTCTTATGCCTATGAATAGTTCTAAAAGAGTCAAAATATATTGAAAACTTTCAGTGAAAATTTATTAAGTATAGATATCATTTAATTGTTAATAATTCACTAAATATTGGAAATATGTTTGAACATAGTAAGGCTAATTCAGTGGACTATAAGAAAGTTAGAAAACCATCTTAATACATGTAAAATTAAACAATTTAAAAAATATATTATACTTTTCCATGCTCTAACCTAATAGTATGTGCCAAAAATTACAATAGATTTTAAAATTATAATTCATAATAATTCGTCGCATATTTATTTATTACGACGGATATTAATATGTCGTTATGGGAAGAATTTCGCGATAAAATACGATAAAGTCGCAGCTGGACAATAACGACTATTAGTCTTCGTACATGTGTGAAGTTGGATTTTCGACAGTGGTGGGCATCAAAACCCAACATCGAAACAACCTACAATTATCGAACTCCTTGCGTTTGAAAATGGCCAAGATTGACGTCGATGTCAACGGTGTTTATTAACTATAACAGAAAACAAGCATACATTTCGCATACACCTCATTATTAAAAGTACTTCTGTAAAATTATATTAATTATAAACCTATAAAATAATAAAAGTAATAAACAAATTTTATTTTTTTTTAACTACTATTTGAAAAGTGAAACCACGTGGGTCAAGATTTTTCGGGGGAAATTTGGGTCGCGGTCCTAAAATGATTGAGAACCACTGCCCTAGGCTTATCCTCCTCCTCCTCTCACCCCCTCCCCCCGATGACCATCTGCGGTTGTGCGGCAGACACCACGTCGGACGTGTTGTCCGTCGCGACGGATTGATCGCGCGACTAAAACGGTAAAGTAATAAACGGCGAAGAAACACGATCGGACGGCGGCGGCGGCGGCCCGCGTGTCTAGACCGGATCACGAACAGACACGGCACGTTGCGCGCGGCCCACCCAACATCGCCGGCCACATTACACTTGCCCATGCCAATAACGGAATGGGGGGAAAAAAAAAAAACAAAAAACAATTCTCACAAACGTCCAAACGCGTTTTTCCCACACGGCGGCCGACGATGTTATTGTTGTCGATGTTTTGTGGTTGTTGTGTAGCGTCGCGTCATCACAAACACGACGGACGACAGCGGAGAATCGTAATAATGTCGTTATCCGCCGAATGGTGTGCCGGCGGCGGCTGCAACGCGAGTTTTTAGTCGTCGGGCTCGTCGGCCGTACAAAGTGGAAAACGGGCGCCGCCGCGTGCGTCACAAAAAAAGTCATCGCAATCTGTGCGTCGCGGTCGTCGTCGTTATAATAATAATATTACCGTCGTCGTCGTCGTCGTCGTCTGGCGGTTTCGGATTTTTATTTATTGCGTACCTCTCTTCTCGTGGTTTCCTTCCAATAAATAAAACAAAAATATTTCGTTTTCGATACGTCGTGCGCATATACCTCGTACCAATATATATTATATAAACGTATAATATTATGTAAATGCGAGATTAATTTTTAATTTATTACCCGTCCGTCTGTCCGTTTGTTTTGTCGTACGGCGCGCGGCTAATTGGCTTTCTCGGCCGCCGCCGCCGCCGCCCCCCCGCACAGCATAATATTATATTATATTATGCCGCGACGTAAGCGGCCGGTAATATTATTATCGTATTATTATTACAACGTTACGATAATGTTTACGTACATAACAATGTACACAGACACGATAAATTACATCGGGAATATCGTGTGTGTGTTTTATGAGCGAGCCCCCGCGATATAGTATAATATCGGCTTTTTTTGTCGGCGGCAGACAGACTCTTCTCGGTCTTGTTATTGTTGGTTAAATTGGCGGCGCCGGGCGGCACGCGGAAAAGTCCTCGCCGCCCGTATCATATCGGTTGGTACCTATATGTTATACTGTCGTTGGTGTCAGTGCCGGGTTAATGAATATACCGGTTGGGACAGATTTTAAAATGCCGCCCTTTACAACCATATTTGCACCGACCATAAAAAAATACACCCGTCGCTCCGCTCAGAATCTAATCATATTAACAATGTTACATATTATAAATATATAGTACAAAATTATTGAAAGTAAAAATGTGGACAAGTTGGTACCTCTTTGCTGTACACCAGGTGTCGTGTGGGTCACTGTAATGGATTTGTTAAATTTGAGTTCAATAATACGAAAAATGATTCCGAACGAATACGTCCTTTCAGTCAAATGACTAAGTATACCTAATTTTTGATATTATTGTTATTGAGCAATTGATTTTATTGTTGGTAAAACAATAGGTCGAATTTAGGTTTATTATTGCCAAAAACATTTCATTTGGTATAATTTAAAAGTTTTAAGTGCCACGAATAATATTTTTAAATTACAAAAAATAACTAAAACCATTATTCTCCGTTTAAGTATTTAATTTTGCCAAAATTTGAACTTAAAATATTTATTAAAAATTTAGTCTTTAGAATTTTTGGTTATAGTATAAAATACTGAATTATTCTATTGAATTAAAATGTGTTCAAGCTTTTTTAATTTTTAACCAACAAAAATTGTCTTAAAAAAAAAACTTCCTCATGCCTACTAATAGCTTAAAAAAAGTCAAAATATTTATCTTGTATAAAAATTTGTTCTAAAAACATTTGAAGAAAATTAAAAGTATCTATAGGTATTATACAATTTTTGATTTACACTAAAATAACTAAATCGATTTTGTAAATAAGTGGTTTTGTGTAAAAATTCTCGTTTTCCTTATTATTATTTTTTTTTTTTTTTTTGGGGGGGGGGGTTCGAATAATTTTGAAAAATGCTAAGAATATTTACTTTTGACCCCTCAAATTACCAACTAGATTCATTTGTATACCAGAAAATATGATGACAGACATAAGAAATAAAAATTCACATACCATTGCAAAATTAATACATTTTGTCGATTCGCACAGAATCTAAAATATTAAATCTACTTGAATATCTTTATTTAATGAGAGACGATAGTGTATTGAAATTACATATATAACTACTTATAAAAAAATAAATTAAAAATATTAATATAAAATTTGCTCATATCTAATACTTATAAATTTATAATACGACAAATTATGTATATCAGTATATGTATTTCTGTAAGTAATGTACACTATTTATACTCAAAAATAGAAATGCGTGGGTCCAAGCACTTTAATAATATGGTCTTTCCAAGAATACGCTCTTATTTTTGCGATACATTTTATAATATAACATAATATAATATTAGGTACTATTATTTATTGTGCATCTTTTTTAAAAATTATATTACATAAGAAAAATTTTATTTTTGCCTTCAAAAAATTTCCGCCCAGTTGCCTTTTTTGTCCCCTCCCTCCCCGGAACTGTTAGTGTATACTACTAGTATAGTACAGTATTTTACTATAGTATTCTATACGTACCTATTGGTGCTGGGCATTACTACACAACAATAAACGTTACTACTTATTATCTAGAAATGTATCAACGTTTTAAAAAATTTTTCTTTTTATATAATTAAGTCATTACCTATATAATTAACGATATTTTTGAAAAAAATTAATTTTTACTATTTTTTATTGTTGTTTTCTACGGTTTTTTAATTTTTTTTTAAATGACCACATACATTTTTTGATTTAATATTCTTAAACAGAATGTTTTTATGAATTTACTGATATTTAAAAATCGAATTTTTAACAAGCGTAGTTTTAATTACTTATAAGCTATAAATATGTAAAGTCTATATGTGAACAGAATATAGTACTTAGGTAGACCAACACTTTGTTGGAAATTCAAATTGCACACATTAAAATTATCAAAACAATATTCTGCTTCGGAATATGAAATGAAAATGAATATTATGTTGTTAGTCAAAAGTCATCAAATTACAAAATAATACCTAACTAACGATAAAAAATAATTTAGTAATTAAATAATAACGAACTCAAATTACATAAAAAAAAAAAAAATGTAAAAAATTGATTATGGATATCGCTCTTAAAGTATCACCCTGTATAGTATACGTCTTCTATCGTCGACTTGATTGGAACTTTGACAGAGCACGCTGTGAGATTAGAGATTTGAATAGCATCGAAAAATAAATCCCACTCTCTTCTAAATAAAAAAAAAAAAACCAGGCATCCTTGAGAATAATAAAAACATTTAATTCTATTAAGGGTATTTTTCAAAAAAAGAAGGGTGGTTTTGTAAATTTTTAGACCTATATGGTTAAAACATTTTAAGACCCTCCGACAAAAAAAAAAAAAAAATTCGACTTTATCCTATTTAATATTACCAATATATGCATAAGTGGCCGTAGTGGTCGTACGCGGGTCGATACGATAAATTACGATATTACCATCGCGTGCACTCGAGTAATGTCTAATAATAATATATTTATCGGAACAATGTTATTAGACGGACAGATGTTTCGACGGGGGGGGGGGGCAGCGAGTTGGACTCGCGCGCAGTAAATTATTGTAATAAATATTCGACGGCGGCGGCGGACCAAGTCGTGTAGAAACGACCGCGACGTGGGTTTTATACGAGAATAATTATTGTATTCTTGTGTGCATTATATATACAATATACATATTACAAGCGCTGCGGGTGTGTATAATACCTACGCGGTGTAACCGCCACCGCCGCCGCCGAAGCCGCGTTTATGAATAATATATTTTTATGATATTTATTATAATTGTGTTTGTTCGACGCGCGGCGGGTGTATGTGTAAATATTATTACTATTATTATAATTGTATTTGTGTAAAAACAAACATCGGGCTTGGCCGGCGGAGAGGTTCCGCCGAACGACGTTCCGCCACCACCTCGTCCCGACGTCGGCCCCTCATCATCGTCGCCGGCCACATAAATCTGTCGGCGGGCCGGAGACCCGGTCCGCCGCCGCCACATAGGTCGTATAGTATATTATTATTATTATTATTAATATTTAATAATATTATATTATATTCGAGGAGAAAACGAGTTGGATTTATAGGCATTATAATAAAATATTATATTATTATATATTCGGGACCGCCTATCTCGGGGACGCGTCCGGGCTGGGGGTCGTAAAAAAATATAACCGCAAAACGAGCGATTCTGCGAAGGACGATTCGACGGTTCTCGGAAGAGAAAACGAACGTATTTCATAATTGCGTCCATACTATACGCACCCTATCCGAATATGACAGGATTGGTGCTGCGGACACGGGTCGCCGCCGCCGTCACGTCTGGCCGTTTGGAATAGATCGTAATAATATAATAATATGAGATAATAACAATAATCGTCGTTATTATTTTTTTCGGTGCGGCGGAACTTCAGCAGTAGACACGATAATAATGTTATTATCAAAATGTTCTACACCTGCAGGTCCGAGGCCCGGGTCGAACCGGCGAGTCATGCAATGAATATTATATAATATAATATAAACGTCGGTCACCATGCAAAATATAAAAGGATATTGTTTACTGAAATACTTCAATAGTATAGTATACTATAGTAGGTATTCACAGTGAGCCAATATTTAATTTCGAATTTTTGAGCAACTGGCTAGTCGTGTTGATTGTTGTACAAAGGGAGTAGGAGCAAACGGAGAATTTGTCCCGGGGTGCTTCAGCTTGGAAAAATGTTAGGGCGCCCATATAATATTATCTATATAGGGATGGGGTGGTCAACTTCAATGGACTCATGATCGACATCGAAATTTTTGTGGACGAAGCTCGTTTCGTCCAAATTTCGTTATTATATGATTTTTGTTTCGCCCAGATTAGTTTAGATCAATTTAAAATTAAGTCGGCAAAGATTGTTTTAATACAAATATTCATTTTTACATTTTTGGAACAGTTAATATAATATTTAGTACATAAATTATAATATAATTTATAATATATAATATATTATAAATATAATAATATTATTATATTATTATCAGTGCTCGACTTGGCAAAATTAAAGTAGGGGGACTCTGTTAACTATAAAAAAAGAGCGTCCCCATCACTTATTAAACGTTACTAAGCCTTAAAAATAAAAGTAGGGGTACGCTAAAATTTCTGAAAAATGAGTTAGGGGACTCCGTCCCCCTGAGTTCCCCCCCCCCCACCAAGTCGAGCACTGATTATTATTATATTATTATTATATTACTATATTATTATTATAATATAATAATATTATATTACTATATTATTATATAATATTATTATTATAATATAATAATATTATTGTATTATATTATAATATAGTAATATTCGAGTATAATTTAACGATACACAGAGAACAGAAGATGCGATACTCTTTGTTCTCCAAAAGTTTCTTTTAAAGTTTATATTCAGTTAACGTTGATATACTAAACATTTTTTAGTATTTTAAAATCTTTTGAAGTAGTAGGTATTTGAATGCTATTAATTTTGATATAAGTATCAGTTTGGTACATAATTTAGCACAACCGCCACAACATTTAACCAAATTAATATAGATGGAGCATTAGAATACAAATTGTCATTAAAGGACGAATGAAGATCGTAAGCAGATACTCGTTAAATTACATGTTCATAAACTAGGAGTAAATATACTATTCTTAGAAATATAATCAAATATAATATAATATAAATAAATATAATCAGCATCAAATCGTCAACAAAACAATTTAACACTTCGTGAAGTTCTAAGTATAATAAACCAAAAGTGTATTTAATTCATTTGCTAATGTTTGAATTTTTTTATACTCTGAAATTAAACCATACTTTTGAACATTTCAAATCCACGCATGTGTTAAATGAAAACTACATCCAACCGTCTTTGATAGAGGTCAAATTTCATTAAAAGCTGAGTGGATGGCCAGTTAAAAGTCAATAGGTTATATATTTAGATTAAAAAATCAACTTAATTTCTTTATATTTATCTATAATTGCGTTGAGCATATGTTTCATACTTTTTATCAGGAGGTAGACAGAAATTAATGGTATGTAATGACCATTTCGTAAATTATTGTGTAAAAAATCGAGCATAATATTGAAAAATTCCATCCATAAATATTGTGTCTCCCATTTTTAAAATTATTAAATTAGTTTTACAAGAATAAATAATAAAATTTTATTCTTGATCTTTTTTTAAAACAAACGGTTCATTTTTTGAAATTAAAATTTCAAATGTAATTAAAGCCATGTGTGCTTCGATTATATTGCTTGGAAAAACAACAAGAACTTTATATCTACTTTTAAAAATGGGTAGGTCCATCGTACGACATATGTAATGATTTTTTAACAGCATCATACGAAATGAAAATATGTGATGAAGATTTTAGTTCAATGGTTACAAACGTTTTCCTTGTATTGTTACTATTGTTGACATTAGACTAAATATATCTTTTAGTCGCGTTGCCAATGTAGAAGGCAGTGTTGTTATTGGATTGTCTTCGACAAAGAACTAACTAGGCAGCCGCAATACCTGCCTATAGACCATTTCAGGTGGTGTTATATTGTCTTCAACTTTTAAAGCACACACAAGTCCCAATAATATAGTTGGTAATACACTTACTCAGTCTGCCTTCCCATATGCCATAATGGTTTGTTTCGACCTTCTATGAAAGCACTCTGTTTTATCATTGGCTTATGGGTGGTATGGAGTAGCACGTGTTCTGTGAATATCTAAAAAGTTGTAAATTAAGTAAATAAGTTACTTTCAAATGTTCTTTCACGGTCTGTTGTAATCTGTTCTGGAGTCCCATATCTCACGACTCACACGCCAAAAAATGCCTCAACGACTGTTTCCGTAGTCATATCTGGAAATAGTACAATTTTTTGCCAAACAGTATGGCAGTATACCTTAGCCAGTACAAATTAAACAGTATTTGTTACTTTTTACCAGTGATAGATAAAGTAGTTTACTAGTAAAAGTAGTCCAATGAGATCTATGTTGACATGTTGGAACCTGATAGCTGAAACTCCGGTTTTATTTTCTAAAATTGACTTTTTGTATGTTACTGTACCTTTGATTCTTGACACTGTTAACAGGATTTTTCCCACCTTGTGCAATCCTTACGCATGGATAGCCACACGTACCGAGATGCTAGCTGTTTTGTTGTTTGGCGTTGTCCTGGATGTACAATGTTATGAACGATGATGAATATCGCTTTTTCGAAAATTCACCGTTTTATATAATATAATGTTGGGAGTGGAAGTGTTACAATAAATAAATGCTTTACTGGAACCAAAAAGTAATTTTTAAGTTCGGGATCACTGTCTTGTTGAACTTGCAATTTACTGTAGTCAAGTGCACTTGTAAAATCAATCATTTCAATACTCGATAAATAGTTTGCTGGTATATTTTCTTTTCCTACTATGTATTCTAAGCTGGTTGTGTATTTTCCTATGTAATACAAATACCTCGTTTGCCTAGATGATGCTTTGTAAGACTTTTGTTCGAAAGCTGTAACCAGTGATTTGTGATCCGTGTAAATTACAAAAGTTTGACCTTCCAGTATGTGTTCGAAATGTTTACCGCTGCATACATGTCTAATAATTTATGGTCATAGGTACTATAATTTTGTTGTTAAAACCTTTTTGAAAAATAAACTATTGGTGTTCAGCTGTTGTCAGTTTTACTTTGTTCTAACATCGCTTCTATCGCGTTGTCTGAAGTATCTATAGTTAATACATGTGTAGTTCCGAGTTGTGGGTGTGTTATGCAGTCACATTAGCTAACTCTGTTTTACATGACTCTAAGACTTCTTTCGTTTCTACTATTCATTTGATTAGTCTTTTACAATTCTTAGTTGACTGTTTAAGGTAATCGTTAAGTATTTCCTGGCTTTTTGTGGCTCCTGAGATTCACCGTCTGTAGAAATTAATCATTCCACAGAAACGTCTCAGATCCTTGACTTTATTTGGCTGTTTAAATTATTGTATAACAACAACCTTCTCAGGGTCTGATAATGTACCTTTATCTGTTATATTTATATTATAGTCCAATAATTTCACACTTTTTTTTTCTATACAACATTTCTGTATGTTGACTGTTAGACCAAACTTCTCCAAACGTTAAAAGACTAAAAGCAAATATTCTCTGTGTTCTTCTTCGTTCTGTGAAGCAATCAATTCATCATAAATATATATAAAACAAAAATTAAGTCCAATAAAAATTTCATTTATGAACCGTTGAAATGATTATGCTGCATTCATAAGACCAAAATTCATTCGAATAAACCAAATGGAGTAATGATGGTTGTCTTTGGTATGTGATCTGGACGAATTGAAATTTGGTGATAGGTTCTCTTCAAATGTAAAGTAGAAAATAAACTTTTACCTGATAACATGTGGCTGTATATGAGCTATCGGATAGTGATTCTCTATCGTTATCCCATTCAACCATCTATAATCTCCACATGGTCTCCATTGATCCTGCCCTTTTTTTTTAAATTATTTGTAAAGAGATGCCTGTGAGGTCTTTGATGGTCTGCATATAACAAGTTCAGTCATATATTGGATTTCCTCTTTATCCGGCCATCTTATCCGGTGACAGTCGCCGTGTTCTGTCAAATACTAGTAGTTCAGGCGTTTCAATATAATGCACAATTTGATGTAAAAACTATGCTGCGTTAACACTTGGAAACTGTTTGACTATATCTGCAAATTGTCATAAGCCTTGATAAAGCATATTGAGTTATGAGATTCAATACACAAAGTAGATAAATTAGTAATTTTATCTATTAAATTTCTGTAGCAAAAACTATTAGATTAAAGTGGTGTAAAAAATCATTACCAACTTAATTTTAAATTTAAAAAAACGAGTTGCCCCAGAAACTATAAATTTTTGAATTCAAATGGTATATTTGTCTAAATCATTTAAATTCGTGGTATCAGTACACATTTTCCATTTAAAATTGTAGCTTCAAAGGTATTGTTCATCATTTTCAAATTTTACTGAAAACTTGATACCATTGCAAAGTTTTGTTTGATTAATGTTTTTTATAGAAACACGCCAATTTTCAATGTTTAAATGTGTAGCTGCGTACTTGGAAATCTGAGTGAATTGAATAATTCAGTTGGACAATTGATTACTTCATCTTCATTCATTACAATATCAATTAACTTGTATATTGTCGCTTCGTCTGGTATTTCGTTTTGAATACTGAGATTGATAGCATTGACTTAATTGCATTTGGTAGTTATTATACGCACATTATACACACGTGCCCTAATCCACTAATGATTTATAATTTCTTAAGATATTTGGAAAACATTTTGAATCGATTCGTCAGTGGTCGCTCTGATTTTACATAAGTTTATTGGTAAAGTGATACATACATTATTTGAATTCACTATGATTGCCATTTTCCCGTCTCCTATATACAACAATTGTTTTGCGAGGCATTCAGCGGATGCATCGTGTTGTAGTTATATATGCATATTGATCTTCTAAGTAATTTCCTGTACGAGTCGTCATTTTACACGTTTGGTTTGAATTTAATGTTCGGATTTTAATTCGTTGCACACTTACACGCAGTTTATTTCTATTTGTCAGATCAAGGATTTTAATAACTTTAAATATTCTTCTGTAAATGTAGATCATTTTGCAAAAAAAAAAAACATGAGGAAATAATCCAGTAGTTGTTGAGTCTATATAAGAGGACGAACAAATAATATAATTTATAAATTATATAAAATAGACAATACTTTGAGTGACTCGATGAAGAAATCGTCTATTAGTAACACACTCTCATTTTGTTTTTTTATAAAAAAAAATTCCCTAACTGACAATATTACACTAAATAAAGTGGAAAAAAAATCAATTTTTTTTATTTCATCCTTTTGTCCAATTTATATTTTCACGCTTACTAATCGTTGTCTTATCGTAAGAATTATAGCGATTAGGTCTATAATATAATCGTTAATGGTCAGCCGGATATACGTATCGATTTCCATAACCTATATAGGTGTCGATCGTCGTTTGCACTTACCCGTACACCACAACACAATGAGTGTTGCGTGCGTAAAACAGCTGGTATCCATCAGTCCTGCCCGTAAATAATAATTTTAATAATGATTAATTATAACAACAATAATATTATAATATACTGTATAGCGCGTAGTTTCTGCCTGCGTGTTGGGGGATTCGCTGACAAAACCCGCGACCGTTAAATGCGCCTGCGCCGCCAATCGTTTATTATGTGCGTGTGCTGTGTATTATTACAGGCGTGTAAGACTATACACACGTAGATGTTACACTACCTATAATATTATTATTACTTTAAAATAAATTTAGTCAACGGAATAACGAAAAAAAAAAACGCAGACTAATATATGATCAAGATACGGCAAGGCGCCCCCCCCCGTCATATTAATGATTATTGCTGCAGTGATGCAATATCAGTAGACATAAAATATAATATAATAAAATATACGTAATATTATTTTAATATTAGGTACTTATATATATATATATAATATATGTGTGTGTTATATAATATAGAAATACCTATGTAAAAACGTTATTTCCGTACGCGCCGAACACGTTATTAAAATAATAATAAAATAATATTACAACGACGACGGCGATACGAAAAGATACGACTAAATATATATATACTTATAATATTATATATTGAGTGTATACGCGTATTATACGACGACGAGATAAAGTCAATTAAAAAAATCATCCGCGTTGGCGTGAGAGATTACGCCGGTCGCACGCGGGTTATAACTTATAATATAGTTTAATTAAATTTACCATAATATTGTAATAATCGCCCATACCACGGACGCTGTTTCTGCTGCTGCTGCCGAAGTATACCCTACCTGTATTTTATAATAATGTATGTACACGTAGGCAATATCGTTAGAATACGACGGGCGCGATGAGATTATACGCGCGCCGTCGTCGTCGTCGTCGGCCGGTCGGTCGGGTTGTTTTAATTAAATTTACCGTGTTATTATCGCGTATTTTAATATAATTATAATTATTTTTTATTTTTAATATTATTATTATTATTTTTTCTCCGCGTTACGTACAGCTTGTGCACTGTACGTCCGACCACGCCGCCGCCGATAGTTGGACGCGGTGCAGTCATCCGCTATAGGTATCTACTCCAGTTTATTTCTCATTTTTTGAATAATATATATACATCATATTATTATGTTGTTATAATTTGAAGTTTATTTAAAGTGTTATACACTCATTTATTATACGGGGTGGATTGGTTTTCATCGTCGACGGGGCAAAATCTTACCTCGGTTTATTGTAAACAGTTTTGGATAGGATGTATTTTTCTGTTTATATTGCTCTTACGGACATATAGGTACATATTGTTTTTGTAGTACATCGACCCCCTATTATTTTTTTTTTTCATTTTAAAGTCTAAAAAAATATAAATATAAAATAATTTAAGTAATAACTATTAATAAAGATTAATAGTTAATAATATAAATATATAAATTATTAATAATAATAATATTTATTTCATTTGAAACAAATTTTGTTTTGCGTTATTTACAATCCAAACGCAATACAATTTATACGTTTATCGTTATTTAGAAATTAAACTTATAAAACTTTTAGGTGTATCGTTTATAGTTAAAAATAATATATAATGTGGCCATTAGAAATTATAAAACACAGAATATAATAGATTTTTGAGTTGATTGCTAAAATAAAAATAAATCGTGTGGAATAAATATTTCTACGAAACCAATATTACAACTTTTAAATAAATGGATTTTAAAATATTTTGTTTTGTGCTATTTTTCGTTTAACGATATTGTACATTACGTTTTGTTTTATTTAATGATGTATTATATATTACTTTGTTAATCGTTATGTTTTGTTTTATAATATTTAATTATTTTTGTTTACCTTTTTCTGTTTTAATTACATTTACAAATTTCAATTGTTTTTCGTCATATATAACGTTTTCAATCCAAAAATTTATAATATCATAATGTCTATTTTTATGTTAACTATTGATTTATTGCAATATTCATGCATTGTTGGATATTCCTTTATCTGAACTAAAAGTATAATTATGCGTAATACTACTTTAGTATACATAGGTTAATCGTAGATACATGGAAATATAATATAATCGTCATTGGTTTTCACGAAAACTATACTGAAAGTGCCTTATTTGATCCCGCAATGTGTCAAAAGTTTGAAATTTGATCTGTCAAAATTGTAAAAACATAATATATTTTGTCATGGGACTTTGAGAACATCGAAATTTAACATTTAATTTATAAACATAAATCATAGGTAAACAAACCGCGGATAGACATAATTTCCCATTAATATATTCTATAAGAGATATCATAACACTCAATTAATTTCATATGTACACAGTACCAATAATATACACTCATACAGACGCGTACCAGCATAATACTGGACACTGCACGTGCGGCGGTACCTTTTATAGGTTAGATAATATGAACCTTGATTGAATCCATCTCGTATGGATAAGTGTACGCGTGCACTCTGTCTGTGCACTCGATTAATTTCTTATTCGTCAGTAACAAGATTTACCACCTCGATATTGGTCTGCGGTGTTCGTGCGTGCTTATTACGCTGCTCGGCGGGGAAAAGATATCGTCCGGTCCGCTGGTAAAATATGATACAGCACTTACAGTACAACAGGTAGGTATCCATTTATGTAATAGACCTTGTACGGCGCGTTCGGTCGGAAAAACTGCTCCGAATCTTGCGGACTTCCGGCATAATATTTATATGTTGTATATGAACATGCAGGACGGGAATGCTTGAAGATCGCAATACGATCGTAGTAATACGTATGTTGACCGTCGTCTTTGTTGTTGTCGCCGTCACCGTCGTCGTCGTCGTCGTCAGTAGTTCTGTGTACAGTCGGTTAATTAGTCAATTAATTGATTAATTACGTTTTTCGTCCGACCGGAGAATATAGCGGGAAAAAAAAAATGCCCGACGACGTTTCGGCGGCCGCGGCGGCCTTGAGTGCCTCACAATGACGCCGCAATGCGTCGCCTCGCCTAGCCTTCGTCGGATAATTTCCTCAACCGTGTGCTCACACAAACACACACACACACACACACACACACACACACACACACACACACACACACACGCACTGCAATACAGTTTGCACGCTATATTACAATAATAATGATAGCAGCAAAATTAAAATTTTTTTTTTTAAATTAAATTAATTACCATCTAGGATTTAAATTAATTACATTATCTTTTATCTCTCGTTGACGTCATTGTTCGTCTTTGTTGTTCCTCCCATCCACTTAACCACTTCCTTCGCCTTGTACACCATTATTTTACTACCTATTATACGTATATTCCGCATTGTCGTACCTCTAGTGGGATTACGGAATTTCCACCCCTCCTCTCTACGCATCACGAATTTACGCGTGGCGGAGACCGCAGGGATTTAAGAAAAACAATTAAATATCGATAATTCCTTTGCCGTCCTTCGTTTTAGTATAGTTTAATATCGCGTTATCGCATATATATATATATAATCCACGTTGATACGTACTTAAGACTAAGCTTATGTGCGAGGTTAAAAATTTGATAACTAAAAAAAATGCCCCATAAAATTTAACTTATGCCCTAAAAATTAAACAGTGCACATACAAAATATACTATATACTATATTTTATAATTCCGTCAAAACTTATATGTATACAAAATCTTCAAAATTTTATATGTATTGTACATTATTATTACACAGTTAATTTTAATTATTTATTAATATTCATTTTTTTTATCTAAAGAAATAGAAATAAATATAAAATGACTAAAAATCAATAACAAAACTTGTCACCGTATGATTTATAGGTAGTGCATTTCTGAGTTATAAAAATATATTTTAACTAAAATAAATATAGGATTTATACACAATTATAGACTGTTTTACCTTCTAATAACTTATACTATAGTTTGTATAAGTATATTACTATTATTTATTATTAATACAGTGAAACTTCGGTATCTCGAAGTCGTAAGGGACCAAAAAAAAAAATTCGACATACGCAAACTTCGAGATACCGGAGTTCGAGATACCGAGGTTTCACTGTATTTGTTTTTTTTTTTATTTTAAGATTTTATTATTTTGTTTCATAGATATTTTAAAAATTAAATTGTAAACATTTTTCAATATAAAGCTTAAAGTTTTTTTTAAATACCTTTTTCAAAATATTTGTGATACTCGGAATATTTGATTATTTTTATAGTTTGGTTTTCATTGAACGTTTCTGCTATATTAAGGGTCATTTTCAGATCAAAGCGTGTTGAAATATATTGTATCTATGGTACCCAATACATTCCTCCACTATGTGTTTTATAGTTAGTGTTTTGTGGCATATGTCGCATATTGGTTGTGGATCTTTACTAATTAAGTATGAATTAAGTCCGATTCTGACGCGGGTGATTGTGATATCTTGTCTTCGATTAAAAGAAGGAGGAGTTTACCATTTTTTGGTTATTTTTTAAAAATATTTTTGATATTGAAATTTGAATTCTAGTGACTTTGTCAAGATGAAAGGATATTTTTATAAATAGATATTTTAATGTTGTCTGTGGGATTGTAATTTATTGTTACATTTAGAATAGACTTCGTTGTATGATAACATGGTACCCACATAAATTCAATGTTTTTTTTTGTTTAGGTTAACTTTACTTGAATGCTTAGAGTTATTTCATTTTTTGATATGATTTTTAATGCTAGTAAGGTATTTAGGGAGTCATTGATTATTAGTATATCGTTTAATTTGAGAGTAATTGCTAGTCTTATCTAGGGCTCTCGGTTTGGTATGTGTATTGATATACACGTGTACACGTAGTCCGAACATTATACAATTAAATGTAGGAATACCCGTGTATTTAATTACACGTGTTTTTAAAGTTCGTGTACACGTGTATTAAAAGTTCAGATATCCGTGTATTTAAAGTCCAGAAACTTGTATACATTTTTTTTTTATTAATAATATTGCTATGTTATTCTGACGTGTGTTATACAATTTTCGTGTACCGAGTTATTTTGTCTCTTATATTGTTTGTTATCGGCCGATAATTGACATTTACAGATAGACGAAGCCAGTACGGCAAGCTGGTCAAAATCTAGAGTTAATATTTTTAACTTTAATTTACGGAACGACGTCCTTGAAGCAACTTTAATGAGTATAATAGATATTTAATAGTGAAGATAACGACATTATTGCAAATTCGTAAATACGTTTTATTAATAAAATTTAAATTACGAGTTGGGTTTTCGTCAATTATTATTATTATTTCATATTTTTGTTTCTTTATCCTAAATTATTTATTCATAAGTCATCATAAGAAAAAATTCTCTACAATTAATTTTTAATAATTGTATTTATACTTTATAGTTTAAGGAATTATTTTTATTATTGTATTGTAATTTGTTATTAATAAAAAATATTCATTGAAAAATTAAATACGAAAACATTTATAATTTATATTATTATGTATAAATTTAATTTGTAATTTATTAAAAGAATTGATTTGGTTTTGTCGTATTTATAAGTTATCTTTATAGTGTTTTATTGTCAAATATATTATAATACAATCATATAAATAAAACTCAAATTAATAATTATTATTAAAAAAAAGTTTCAGATTTAAAAATTATATAAATTCGTGTTTACTTTTTATAAATGACAATGGGGAGGGGCACATGGGGCACGTGCCCTTGTTACCCATCCTTGTATCTACCACTGATCATAACGTACGGACTTTCAATACACGAATAAACGGTCTTTAAATACACGTATACACGGACTCTAAATACACGTGTACATGGACTCTAAATACACGTGTACACATGTATTTTAATAACACGCACTTTAGTACCGTTTTCATAAGAACACATACGAACGTATTCTGAGTTACATGTGAAATAGTGACCCCTAGTCTTATCCCTTCATAAATTAACCAAAATATGCTGGTTATTTTTGGAAGTTTGTGTTGTATGATTATGTCATCTTTGATGACTGCAAAACTTATCGTATGTTCAGATTTTGATACGCCTGTGAATATTTTAATGTAATTGGAAAAGGTATGTTAAATTGTGTTTTCAAATTGAGAAGTAATTATGACATTTTTAGTTTCATTTTTATTGTTGTTAATAAATTTGGTGTTACAATTAGTAAAATTCTGTTTGCGACTGTGGTAGTGATATGTGTATGTCCATTGTTTATTGTAATTTAGTAAATATATCTTGTACCGAGGTAAATTATTTATGTTCAGTGTTTATTGAAGGTGCAATATGATTGTTGAAGGTGGTTTTGTATCATATGTGGTTAGTTGTGATTTTACTTTTGATAAAGCATGTTGGAGTATCTTTATTCCTTTACTCCTTCGATTGGACTTGTAATGACTAAAATGAGTCGAAATCACTGGAGACGATCATATGTTTCTATTTATTTTTTATTCAATTATAAATTAATATATTACTCCAATCCTTATAGCTACTTGCCTGTTGAAACCGTGGTTAGCATCTGAAATATAGGATGAGGTGTCCGGTTTGGATCTTAGAATAATGAGACCTTTTTTTTTGGTTCACTATTATCAATTTAATTTAACTTTATAGATACACATCAACATACATATTTTAATTTATTATAATAAACGTTTACAATCAATTTTCACAATTATGTCTTTTTGCCTAGATAATCTGCGTAGTCCTTTACACTCGCCTTCGAACGTATATGCAGGACAGTAATAACACAACCGCCTTGGTGACAGAAAACTGAGCTCCTTATGTCTAATGTTGTGTGTATGTGTGCGTGTGCGTGTATGTGTACATGTTTGTGTAATATCTTATCGTATTTTATCTTATTAAATATTTGTAACTTATTCATATGCTTAATGACTATCAGTTAATGTAAATATTTTATTATATATTTTAAATTTAAAAAAAGATATTATGGCTTAGGTGCACATCATTACAGACTTGTTATGAGGGCTCTGTCAATCGAATTCCCTCGTTGTGTATTTGGGTCCAATATCTTGAGGAGTTTAGGTGCAGATGTGTTGTATAATATTTATGAACCATATTTAGTTTTTGATAGGATTAGAATGTGTATACAGTTAGTAGCGATTTTTAATTCGCTACCCATGTGTGTTGGCGTAATGTTTTGATTACATTAATTTAATTTCTGCAGGAGTATTTTTTTTTTAACTTTGAAGTGAGGTATTTATATGAGATTGTTATTAACAATTATTCTTATAGTATATGTAAGTATTTATAGGTACATAATATATGCATTTTTAAGTATGTCATATGTGTTGATTTATTTTAAGTTTATAATTAAAAATGATACATTAACTTTGTAAGGGGAAAATTTAATTCATTATTACTTATTAGTTATTATTTACAGCGTAACACCTACCACCAAACAAGTAACAAGCTAATCAATAGTCATTGAATATGTATTTATGATTTATTTAATAAAGACCAATGAGCAAAATATTTGATATTTA
The DNA here is from genome assembly GCA_014851325.1 of Pentalonia nigronervosa. NCBI lineage: Eukaryota > Metazoa > Arthropoda > Insecta > Hemiptera > Aphididae > Pentalonia > Pentalonia nigronervosa. Next base: position 36,524 of record JACXSJ010001689.1, on the reverse strand, counting down.
TAATATATGAAATTGCCGATTATACAAGGGTCGTACAGAAAAAAAGATTACAGCATTTTAAAAAAATTGAAATGTACGTAATATATGGTTTATAATATTGACCATCTAATACAAATTAGTCGTAATTTTTACTGCTAAAGAAATTGCAGCTGAATACGAAAGTTGAAATATTTTATTACTTGTATTTTTTTATTATATTTAAATTTTAAATATAATCACGAAGTGTATGTTTAATTTTAATTAATGTTGATATGTAGTTATTTTAATAGAAAATGTAGGCGTTGTTTAATCGTTGAACTACATTACTGTTGATAGTTGTTATATTTAACTATTTAATTACCTACATATACGTATTAACTTAAGTTTATTTCTTAATCTTAATTAGTTCTTTTAGATAGGTACACAAATTTAAAAACCCAATAATTAATAGGCACCTACCTAAATGTCTTAATCGGACCACTGATTACATTTGATTATAAATTGTATATTAGTAAATAGTAATATTGTCATAAATTGACGTAGGTTCTAATGGAAAAAAAATGATAATAGTGGCATTACCACATTATATATAATATATACAATACTACATATAGTATACAATACGTATAGTGAATATAGTGTTGATTAATTAGTCATTAAATGATCTACAATCTACGCATGTACCTATACATTATATATTTATTGTTATCCATTAAATTTAATTGCATAGATATTTGATTCATCATAACTAATTGGTGGTTAAATGATTTTACTGTTTTTTTTTTTTTTTTTTTTTTTGAAGACGGTTAGCTTAACAAGGTTATTTATTATAATTTTTAATGAAAAGGTATTGTAATGTTTGGCGGTAGCGATAAGATCGAACGACGGGTGGTATTTGAGGGCCTAAGGCTCCATAGGATCATATTATTTGGAGTTTGCATAGGCCGTCGGAGGGTTAAAAGCTCTCCTTAATATATGTTGTTTTTACTAACATAATTATACTACTAGTTTTTTTTCTTATTTGTATTCTATAAATGTATAATATGACAGGCACGTTCGATGTAATTCAATGATTTTTTTTTCGAAAAATAATACATTATAATATTCTTATATTATAATGTATTATTTTTGTCATGATATTATTGTCGACTGACATGATATTATTGTCTAATTGATAATCAGTAAATATTAACATTTATCATATATTACAATGGTAACAAAGATACGACCGTATTATTTACCTACTATATACAGCACGAAATAGACGTCGCGTCTCTACAGTTATCTAGTGGTTTACATTTAAATATTTTACATTTTTACAGGTACTCATATAAATTAAATTAAAACTAAAAGTGCATTCATCGCATACCTATTATAATAAATTAAATTGTGTTTACTTTATTCCAATTAACATTTTCTACTCTAACCGATAAAATAAAATAATTATACTACATATAGGTGATTAGAGTATTTTATATTTCAATGTTTAATTTTTGAACATGTTTTATAATAATCAACGGGCGAGTTCGCGATCCCGGATATTATATTATACATTATTTAGATTGGTTTGTCTAAATAGTTTAACACTAATGCAGTACTACACTTCCAACTCAAATAAATCTTTGACATTTATACATATCAATTAGATCAACAGGTATTCATCAACCTTAGTTATACATATATTAAAGGTAGGTACATAATATATATATATATATATACTATAAGTATTTATATAATTGAATCTAGCTCATGTAGTCACATTTATAAATTCTGGTTTGGAAAATATTTGATTTCTTATAATTAAACTAGATTTAATTATTTAAGAATATTCATAAAAATAAAAATAGCAGAATACTTAAATCACGTCCACCACCCATGATGTTTAATTTGAATTTGAATCAGATGATTGACGTCATTGTAAAAAAAATAATTTGTTCATACTTATGAATTTTACATATTTTAAAATGTAATTTAATTCAAATATATAGTATTATAAAATCACTTAGTAATAATATGTTGAAATAATAAATTTAAAAAGAATACTCATATCCTTTGCTGCTGTTAATAATACTTAAATTAAATAAATAAGGAATATAGCATGTAAATTTTGTTAATCATATTAGTCATATTGGTCTTATTCTGTTAGATCGATTTGTTAATTATAAATATTTTATATATTTTAAACTTGTCTTATATTAAATTATTCATCTTTTTATTTGTTCTAATTTACTAATATTATCTATCATTAATTTTTGTAATTAGTTAATATGTATATTTTGTTTTATATTAAACTTAAGACTGTAAAATTATTATACTGTACTTGAGCCCTCGTGGACGTTTACATTAATAAATAACACTGCCGTTTTAAATCGGCATACAATGTTATTATAACTATAGTGAATAATGTGGATATTATAATAATATTATTGTTATAATTTTATACACATTTAGCCGAGTTTATAAATTATAAACCATTTGAACAAGATAAGTATGTTAACGCAAAAAAAAAAACAAGAAAAAATATACTATAGTTAAAGTATGATTTAAAAAGTAATTAAACAGATGTGGAATTTATAAGAACGAAAAAGTAAAAGGTCCTATCTGTTTTTATCACTACAATGACTCTTCTATCTCGTTGACCAGAAAACTGACGGATATCTTAATACATATTTCATCAAAGTAGATTATTTATTTCATTGTCAGCCAGTCACGTCCCCAAGGACCGTGTAATTTCAATATTTTCGTTATAAGTCATTTTAGCAAATACAAGATTTATAATTTCCTTCCAGTGGAATTAACCTGAAGATGACCACATATTATCAGCTGTATCTCACAGGTGTGCAAAAAAAGAAAAAACAAATTAAAAACGTTTTATTTTAAATTAAAACTAATAATTTAATGATGGGAAATGGTTTGAAATTACGTATTATTATTTATTAGTTAATTTGTCAATTTTCAGAAACTCAAACATACAAGATCAACCGATTTTGACTATACCGTCATAGACATAGATAATATCAATAGTGCCGAAATTTTACCAGACCAACGAAGTAAAGCAATTGCAAAGTTATACAAGTAACGTCATACTATTATAGTCATTGCCAACTGGTCAGAAATTCACAACAGGTCATGTACTGATGATACTAATGATGTTCTGGCATAAGTCTACAGCATAACATGATAACGCTATACTATGTATACTGGATTTACAGTATATGGTTAGTACTTACACTTAGTACTTACAGTCAGTAGAGGTCCAGTACTGAAAGTGTACTGTAGTGTTTGAAGGTGCTGAGTAACGTACAGACTTACTGCCTATTGGCGTAATAACATAATAATATTATGAAAATTAAGCTCTGCATCATAAAACATTCTGAAAATATAAAAAATGATTATTATTTTTAATATAATTAAATAAAATTGTACATGTACAGATTTTAATATTACCTATTCTCATCAAATTTTAAATAATTCGATGTCAGGTTACAATTTATTATCAAAATCTATAAGAAAATTTTAAGATCAGTTTTTTGAATATCAATTATTATTTCATTTCACTTAATATTTGTTCAACGTTTACTTGGCTATTGTTTATGGTAATTAGAGTTATGTACAATGTGCTATAGAGCAAATAGATCTATGTTATGATTTTCGCTTCTTATTTTATACGATACTCAATATTTCGTTCAATAGATTATAGAACGGCTTTATTTGATAAACCATCATTGGCTGAAATAGTTTGATTTGTTTTAAGCTTCAAAACTGGGTACAATACAACAATTAACTAGTTATGTAATTATTTGTACTTATGTTAAAAATTAATATTATATTAATTAAGGTCTCCAGTGCGACTCGGCCATTAAATGACTATACAATTAAAAAAACCGATTTTTTTATTGTGTGAAAATAAAGTGCTATAAAAAAGAATAATTTTGGTGGTGTTAAAGTTGTTGTCGGACAATTGCTTCCGTGTTAAATATAAGTCGCGTTTTACGCGTGACGTTATAAAATCACACCGTTGACCGGCTGTATCTAAAATACGGGCGTGGAATTTATTTCGCGCGATTAATATAACTATAGAGAAAAATTAATTAAAGGTAAAAGTTATTAAAGTATATTTATAAAAAGGTTATAAATTTCATAAGATTCTCATATTATTATTATAGTATTAAAATTGGTTTAAAGGGACGACAAAAAATAAAAATATATAAAACAGCAAACATAAATAATGTAATGCTCTTTTATTTAAAGTCTAAACAAATTTGTTATTACCATTTATAATATAAGAACTCAAATAAATATTAAAAAAAAACTCATAATAAAATATATTAATTCAAATATAGGTAGGTACATAAAATTGGACAAATTGTGAACCAAAAGTAGTAGGTATTTACATAATACCTAGAACTACTATAAGGCTAATAACTTAATATTTTATGTAGTATATTATAATTAAAAATTCTAACGGCGAAGGACTTCAAAAAAGATTTAAGACAAGCGAAACATTTTGTGCACACCGGATGATTGGAATCCTACCACAACGTGAGTATCATATAACAAATACATGCTAAAACGTATCCATTTACAGTTTAATGGTATGTTCGTACGATCTATAATAGCAATACTCGACAATAACAATAATATTGAAAAAACATTAATGGGAGAAAAGTTGTATTTTCAAAACCACTAAGGTGATTTACAATAAAACTTAAATATATGGAAAGTGATATTATGTCAAAAATTATCGAAGAAGCTGAAAAAGAAATTTTACTACAACAGTTTGATATATAAATAGATTGTAATATCAACATCACAAAAAATATTTATAGAACACCTAGCTCTCCTTATGCAGAATTAAGATCAAAAAGATATTCAAAATTTACCTAAACATATAATATTACTTATGAGAATAATAATAATTCAATTACGTATAATATATATATTTTTGTTTGAATTAATAAATTTTATTTGAGTTCTCATATTATAAATGATAATAACAAATTTGTTTAAACTTTAAATAAAAGAGTATTATATTATTTATGTTTGCTGTTTTATATATTTTTATTTTTTGTCATCCCTTTAAACAAATTTTAATACTATAATAATAATATGAGAATCTTAAGAAATTTATAACCTTTTTATAAATATACTTTAATAACTTTTACCTTCAACCAATTTTTCTCTATAGTTATTTTAATCGAGTGAAATAAATTCTACACGTGTATTTTAGATACAGTCCTTCGGACGGTGTGATTTTATGACGTCACACGTAAAACGCAACTTATATTTAAACACAGAGCAATTGTCCGACAATAACTTTAACACCACCAAAATTATTCTTTTATAAAGCACTATATTTTCACACAATAAAAAAAAAATTCAGTTATTTAGTTGTGTAGTCTTTTAAAATACCAACCCCTACACGTTCAATTTGTTATCTAACTAACTTGTTACAGTTACCCAACAACCCCATCTTCGACCACATTATAATATATGAAAGAGTCCTAAATAAGTTAAAAGTTTGAGAACATGACAATGTAAAACTGGTCATTTTATAATAATTCACATTAATGCCACATTGGTAAAATATTAAATGGTTATCATCTGTATTTATTATTTATTTATTTATTTATCAATATTCATATATAAACAATTTAGATCTAAAGTTTATCGATGAGTTCAAAAATTAGATTTTTTTTTGCATATGGCACCAAGTCTGGGAGTAGGCCCGAAGGACTAATTCGGATGCCTTATTTGGCAGAATTTCTAATTGGGCACCCGCAGGTTTCTGCCATGCCATGTTGATAGAGTTGGGCGTTATTCGAATGAAATTTTATTTAGATGATTATTTAGATAACATTTTATTCGAATAAATTATTATTCGAATGATTTTTTTACAGTTATTCAAATTAAAATTTATTCAAATAATTTAAAAACATTATTATTCGAATAAAAAATCATTCGAATAATTTTTTTTACAATAATTCGAATAAAAATTTATTCGATTAATTTTCAACTATTGTTATTCGAATAAAAAATTAACCGATTCAATTTTAAACATAGATATTTAAATAAATAATAAACAAATATCTATCAATAGAAGAAAGTTAAGAATTAGAAAATTAGATATGTTTTTTTAAATTATATTTTAATAATAGTTTTATAATATTATAATATGAATTATATTTAATGGTAATATTTCATAACAATAAACTAATGCGACAATACGACACTAGTAATCATAAGATTATCTTCAAACTGTATGTAGTACAAAGTATAAAGTACATTTGACAAAACCACAAATTACAACCTACAGAGTACAAGCCTACATTGACCTTATTATATTTTTGTGTGGAGCTCTATATTTGAACTTAACTAAATATGAGATACAACATATTATGTACCTTAGTACCTATATAGTATGATATGTTATATACGATAATAGCAATATCTAAAAAAATGATTTTATTATGAACAATGTTTAATCAAATTAAATAACCAAGAAATATTCGTATAACCGTTTTTAAAGTTTATTCGAATAATCATAGATGAAAATTATTCGAATACAGATTTATTCCAATAATTATCTAGATAAAATTTTGCCCAACTCTGCCTGTTGGGGAATGGCGGTCTCGTCGCCTAGACAGTTGCCTGCCAAGAAAGCGATGCTGGCCGGGATTCGAACTGGCGACGATGCACGTTAGAACCGACGCCTTAGTCCGTTCGGCCACTCCACCCCCCCCCTCCAAAAAAAAAAAAAAATTAGATAATTAAGTTACATAACGTAACCTTTTTCTCATAGTAAATTTTAACTTAACAAGTTATAATTTTGTTTGGAAATATTCTTTTTTAGAAAAAGTGTACAATTGTACCATTTATTTGTCCTTTGTTCAGCAATACATGTACTTTAAGTATAAAAAAGTTTATTGCGTTGTATTAAAAATTTAAAAAACGTTTAGAAATCGAGAATTTAGCACTCTAGTAGAGTGAGCTTTCCTAACTATTGTACGTACATAAAGATATAAACACACAAAAATTATTAAATCAGCAAAAAAATAAAAAACAAAGAATAGATATTTTTTGACGAATTTTACAAGTATTTTTCCATCCTCCAACTAGGTGCATGAAGTTAGCGTAAAAATAAGGGCTGCGTGAAGTTAACCCTTCTTCGATTTGATATCTAATAATTGCAATTGACTTGCGAATTTCGGGATTACACTTTCAAATTCTTGCTAGTTATTTGCAAAATACTGGCACTGAGCAGAACTTGATATAAAAAAATGTAAGGGCGAATTTCACAGACGTGAAGTTGATTAGCGAAAGTCGAGGGCTGTGTGAATTTGGCCCCCGTTTTGTTCTTTGATTTCTAAGTTTTCTGCTGATTTATAAATTTAAAAATTGAATTTACAATTATTTGCAATAATTTAGAGCACATTTAGATTTTTGCACAAACAGTCGAGGGAGGGGGAAACTTCATGTACGTATCTATTGTTTATAATTGTATAAATATAGTATAAACTTAATCGAATAACTCGCGGAATAATTTGGGGAACAATAGCCTTTGTTTAAAACTATGTCAGGAGCTAATTATTGTCCGAGAACTGCGTTTTTTTCACGGGGATCAATTAAAAGTTTATCAAAAAATCTTTATATGGTTGTAACTGTTGAAAGTATCGTAAGCCAAAGGAAAATAACCACTGAACTGAATACATGGAACACACATTGGGTTTAAAAACATGTCCCACCTTAGTAGGCTACCTTTTTGCGTATTGTCATAGAATAAATAATAAAACTTATCTGCGTGATATGCGATAATGTTTGTTATCATAAAAAAGTCAAGATACTAACCGTGGTTGTAGATATATAACCGTAGATACCACCGGTATATCATAGAATAATTCTGCAATATCTCTGATTTTTGTTAGAAGGTCGGCTAATAAAATAATTTTATCCGTGGAAAATCATGGAGAAGAATATTAACAGACTAAACATGGCGGTCTCTATAGGTGGGACACTAGAATTTATATACCTACAATCCGCTTTCCATGTATTTCGCTCAGTGAAAATAACATAGGTGATGTGTCGGGCTGTACTAGCTGTAGGAGCTGTGTTGTTGTATTTGCAACTTCTTTTTTATTGTTTGGATTTGTTGCTAAGTAGGTTATAAATTTGTTTCAAAAAAGTACAGATTGATATCTAAAAATTTTAAGTGCAAATTTTTGCAATTTTTGACCTTTTTTCAATTTTATTGCAATTTTGTTTGACCGTTGTCGTCGGCGGTAACTAGAAAAACCATTTGATTAGTATATGCGCGATTATTACACTATAACATGACTATAGGAAGCATTTATAAACTTGCAGTCAATAACAAGATAAAAATATTGACTTAGATTGTCGTACAATAGTAAAATGTTGGGAGAAATGCATGTTTCAATTTATAATATTATGGTTCAGTATCGCACTGTATTTCATAATATTTCGTTTACAGACTATTTCTTATTTTTTTTTTTCAGATGTGTTCGTCAAAATGCCGAAAAGTAAGACATCGATGAATATCTTGTTAAAAAAATATGTCACTGAATTTGAGTAGAATATATTTTTGAGTTACAGTTCAATTTTATTTTGCATGTTATGTGAAACTCGATTATGTTGCTGAAAGAAGATACATAGTTACAAAACACTTAAAAACTGATAAACACACCTGTTCCGTAAATCGTCATCAAAATGCAACAACCTCAAAAATACAGCAACAAGTAATGTTATACTCAAAAAATTTTACATTTTTGAAAGATCTTTGCAAGGCATTGCTATCTGCAAATATCTCTTTAAATAAAGTTAATAATAAGAATTACCGTTTGTTTATCAAAAAATATACCAACAATGAAATTTCCGATGAAAGCAATTTGCGTAAAAATTACATGAATGATATTTATGTAGAAACTATGAACAAAATCAGATCTAATATTTCCGGACATAAATATGGGTTTCAGTGGATGAAACAACCGACGTTCAAGGTAGATATATAGCCAATGTCATTTATAGGTACATTGGAAGTCGACAAACCGGGACAAGTTTATTTTTTAAACTCAGAAGTGCTCGAGAAGACAAATTATTCGACAATCATAAAAGTCTTTGATCAATCGATGTTTCTTCTTTGGTCTGATGGTATACGCCATGATGATGTATTGTTATTCCTTAGTAATGCGGCGCCGTACATGGTCAAAGCAGGAAAAGCAATTGGCGGGCTTTAAGATGGTTTACGTTACAAAAAAAACATGGTGTACATAGAGTTTCAGAAGAAATAAGAGGACAATTTACTAAAGTTGACAAATTAATTTTCAAGGTAAAACAAATATTTTTAAAATGCCTGGCTCGTGTATTATTTTTTAAAAATAGAGTCCCGAATATACCATTATTATCTCCTGAGCCTATTATTACTCGTTGGGGTACATGGTTAAGAGCTACCTCGTATTATTGTACTTATTTTCAAGAAATAAAATATATCGTACTCTACTCAATCCAGACGACGTTATTTCAATTAAAGAAACTCATCAAATATTGGATGATCCATCGTTGGAAACAAATTTAATCTATATTCTTACGAACTTTGAATATTTACCTGACATAATAGAAAAATTGAAAAATCAAGGACTTCCATTAGCGAAAAGCATTGAAATAATTAGAAATGTAAGTGACAAATTAAATTCAGTATCAGAAAACACCAGAAAGTTAATTAATGAAAAATTTAAAAACGTTCTGGCAAAAAATAAGGGTTTATTAAACCCTTATTATTTTGTTAAACAACAAATATCCAATATATTGATCTATTGATCGACGAAACAACTGTAATAGATGTATTACCATAAAAATTATTCATTCAAGATCTCATTTATTTTAAATATGCATCAATAACTTCGGTCGACGTCAAGCGCAGTTTTTTCGTCTACAAGAATTTGTTGTTTTTTAATTAAAAGTCTTTTGAGTTTGAGAACCTAAAGAAGTCGTTTATAGTACAGTGCAATAATTTTTAAGGTAAATACCTTATTTAAAAAAAAAAACAAAACAAAAATAATTTAAATAAAAATTTTTAAATTTTAATAAAATTATTTGTAAGTTCTTGAAAAAATAAAACCGGAAAAATTACCAGATTTTCAATGATGAGAATTTGATTTTATATTTTTTTTTTATAATCTACTTGTTTCAAATCTATTTGATAAAATTACTTTATAATATTATTTAAAAAATTACTTCATCTATTTCATAAAATAATTTGTAAATATATATTTTTTTAATTGTTTTGGTAAAAAAATTTTTATTACAATTTTTAAGTGTAATTTTGGGTTTTTCATAGCAATAATGTAATCAATTTTATAACATTTTTAGTGCAATAACATCCGAGTCCTAGTAATATGTAATAGTCAATTATTAATTGTAGATGTTCTGAACCCATTACAAAGGGGCATATTTTATGAATCTACCTGTAAAGTCCACTAGGTTTGCGTATATTTCTATATTATAATCAAATTACCATAATACATATATATATATATATATATATATATATATATATATATATATATATATATTTATTTATTTATTTATTTATTTATCTATATTGATATAATAAAGACACAATAGAATCTGAGGAACTACTATTATGGTTTAAAAAATAATTTTTCGCATCACGGAATACAACCCCTAAATTGACTTACATGAATTTTAACTCGACGAAATCTCGACGAAATCTCGACTCGAACGAAAATCGAATATATTTTTCGCTTATATATTGTAGGATTACCATTGGTTACTGAATATTAAATAGTTATTATTATTGTATGTAATTTTTTTTCCATAAAAACTCATTATAAATTTAGGTGGTGAGGTTTTATTTGAAGGAAACTTGTTTATTTCACGGTCAATTATATGCCACTTGTTCTAGGGTAGGCACGGACAAAAATATCTACATACCATTCTACTAAAAACATGGTTTACCGAAAAGCTTTGGAAAATTGATAAGTTTAGCTGTCTGTTTATCCTGGAAAGGCTTCGGAATGAATGAAGCTGTTTTCACTGGATTTTTACAGGTATTGTATTAAATAACCGAATTAATTTTAATCCTAATGGTTCGTATATCTGTAGCTTATATTTATAGATTCAAAAACTTTTTGACGACTATGACAAAAATATCGGGGTAAAAAATATCATTGTTCTTAGAGATATCTGGAAAGTTTAGACTGTTTAGAGTATAGCTTGAACCACGTTCGAAAATATACTAAACGTTATTATTTCCAGTCCGACATAGGCGCATTGACCACGTCGGCCGAAACACTTCACTAGGTGAATTCCACAGACATCAGCCCGCGAAACGAGGAAACCGGTAGATACAATAAAACAGAGATGCATCGGTTTAGCACCGAATTTTATATTTGTTCATTTTTTCCCGGGTGATGTTAGGATATACAGCTCTAGTATCATATAAATTATATGCACATCGACGCACAATACAAATGTTTGCGAAAACTCTCAATAACACATAATAACAATAATAATAAATATTAATAAATAATGTTATTGAATATTTTATATATTATAATATATTTTGACGTATTTATACAGGCGAACCGCTTTGATCGGCCGTCGCCCTCACCGCCGGTAATGCTATTATAATATTATTATAAATTATAATCTACAGTAGTTGTTTTCGTTGCGGCTGTATATTAATAAACTACACACACACGCGCGCACACGCACTCAAACGTCTCGCAGTCGGCGGTTATTAAATATTAATCGAATTTAATAATATTTTTTCTCGCGGGCCGCCGCCGCCCCGCTCCAACCGCACATATATTATTACACATTCATTGCTATCATATCCACGTTATTATCCACACACACACGGACGGACGCGTCACAATATCACGTATGTGCCGGCTCGTACGTGTGTAATTTATATTTAATGCCGCCACTGCCCGGGACCCAAGAGTTAATAACTATTATATTATTATACGATAAGAGGCAAGCGCGCGCGCGCCCGGCTATCAGCGGCGGCAACGATATTATACGACGGACGGATCGGTTGCAGCGGCAGCAGCTCTCTCGCGCGCGCGCTAATCGATTAGTTGGCCGGTTAGTTGGCTGCGGTCGGCCTCTCGCTCGCTCTCTCTCTCTCTCTCTCTCTCTCTCGTCCTCCCGTCGATCGATCCGTCTCTCTTCACGTCGATCCGTCACTCGGTCGCTCGCTTTTTCTCTCTCTCTCTCTCTTTCCGTCGATCGCGCTCTCTTCGTCTCCCCCCCCCCCGAGGTCGAGATACCTAATGTTGAAGTCCGCCGCCGTCCGACGGCCTGTCCGTTGTCCATCATCGCATCTACATAACGTAGGTATACGAGTGACCGCCGCGAGCCAATGTAATTTAGACGATGATTAATAATAACGACGACGAAAATACCGCGTGTAGTACATAAATAGTAGATAATAATAATAATATTCGTGTGTGCGCGAGCCCGCGATTACTAAATATCATTAAATAACGACGATAATTATTGTAATGCGGACCCGGCCGTCTTATGTACGTACATAGTATCCCAAAGTACAATAAATATTCAATTATTGTTGTAGTTGTCGTCGTCGTTGTTGTTGCTGTTGTATACCGACCCACTCACTCACTAACCACGTACACTCACATACGTATCAATGTAATATTATAGGTATCGTGGTACACATGGGCATTACGTAATATTTTATCAGTAGGTCGAACAGTGCTAGAATGCAGCTGTCCTTAACTGCTTACAATATGTACACGATTCTGTGTACATTATATACACGGTATAGTCAATAATCACATAGATAATAGATTCGATCGTTTGTGAAGTGCCTATAATTCATGTATTTTGCAACTGTATACACAATCTTATTACTAGGACTCCGAACTTCAGGCACTTAAAAAAGTACAAACATGCTTTAAAAATATGCGCTAATTTTTTTTTTTAACAAAACATTTTTATAATAACATATTTTAAAAACCTATGTATATGCTTATAGTTGTTAAGACTCTTAAGTTGTGGCCATGTCATAGTTATTCTAAACGGTTTTAATAAAATCGTAAACTCGCAAATATCATACTTTTAGTCGGAACTGACGTCTAACGATTTTATTTACGATGAGGTCTATTAATGCAATCAACAATAATCATTAAATTATTTTCAAAGTATTTATAGATTTATAAATAGTGATGTGGATAAATATCTATTAATAAAAACTGGAAATGTTATGTCAACTTGGGATTTGAGAACCACGATACAATAATGAAAACGTTTAAAATAAATATTAAATAAGTTAAGTAATAAGTATTACTATAATCCCCTCCAAAAAAATAATTATAAGATACAAATTATTATAATTCCCCAATAAATGCAATTATATTTTACATAATATTATACTCAAAGGTTGGAAAATGGTAATTATCTATAAAGTTAAGTTGAACAAAAGTGAACACAAGATCAATATCACAAAATTAAAAGTTAATTTTTAGTAGTTAACAAAAAATAAATTTAACTCGTCAAGTTTAAGATGAAAAAATATATAAAATGAACACAATTTAAAAAAAGTTAATGTGTTAATTGTTTTTACATTATACTACAACATCTACAAGACTACAAAAACATTGCTGTATTCAATGACCAAATACATTTTAAAATATTTATCGTACATACAATGCAATACTCCGTATAATTTTAATCCTTGGATTAATCTGTATTTCGTGTTTGATATGGTATGGCGAATATACTAGATTAATGTAAAGCGAGCTCGCAACAAGTCGCGTGTTAAATGATGGTAAAAAGCCCATACTAAATCTTTTGAAGATATTCAAATTGATTTTAAAACGAGGCAATGCGCTCTAAGTAATTACGTCCTATACAAGACATTACTTATCTAGTCATCGTCATCACATTATATTCATATCAATCTTACAAGTGTTTAATTATCATCGTTATTGTTGGGTGATCGAAACCACAGTATAATATACGGGGAAGGTTTTTATATAAATATACAGTACTAAATAGCGGTGTCTCCGTGTATTTAATATAATGGCCAAAGGTAATCAGGTGGTCTATTATTTATTTGTAATTTGTACTTACGCGGATGATCAATAGAGATTTAGAACGCGGCGGTGGTTAATCGTCCGTGTGCAATGCACGCGTGCGCTACACGTAAGCCCACGGTGTAACGACCGCCGCCGTCACTTAATAATTTATAATACGTAACTAATGTAAACCCATTTAATGCGGGCGGCGTGATGGAGAGATCCAAGCAAAAACACAAACACTCGATAATCCAGTTGGATGTTTTCGTAAATGTGCGAAAACTATCGTGAAAACGTACAAAAATACATATAGTTTTCAAATGTGTTGGTTAAACCGTAAATTATGGCGACCAGATGTACTTAGTTTATAAGGGCACAGTGATCATTTTTTGGATACGTGCGTTATTGTCCTTGGTAAATGGCTGAAGTGCGTGCAAATGTATTTATTTTAAACAGGCTGCAATATAAGCATTTTGCCTGCGTTATTTCAGTTTCGACTTTTGTATTAATATATAGTTTGAGTTTTATTTATATATGATTTTAATGGTGACGCGCATTACGTTGGAAAAATAAATGCTAGGGATTATTGTATTTGACTGGAAAAAACATTGTATCAGAAACGTATTTTGTCGGACACATATTTCGTTAGAAACGTTTTTTCCGTGAACTGTGTTTCTCAGAACCATATCCATTCGGAAAAGAATAAGTCAAAAACCCATTTTGTCAGGAATATATTTGGTCGGAAATGTATTTTCCATGAACTTTATTTCTAGGAACTATATATCATTGAAACCGTATTTTTGCATTTTCGTGAAAAATATTTCGTTGGAAATGTATATTATGACTTACGGTATACGTTTGCGATTAATATGATTGCGACGTGATATGTTTAAACTGAATACTTTCCGACGAAATATTTTCCCAAATAATTACGGTTCCGAGAAAATATATTTCGAGAATAAACGGTCCAATAAAGTATAGCCCCCCCCCTCCCCTCACTGTATAACACTGGTCGTAGATCATTGACCATTGCCAATAAATAATAACTATTTTTTTTTTTTTTTTTTATAACGAGTAAGACACAATCGGTCGTTGGTGGCCATCGTTTTATTTATTATGCACCGCAGTGCCGAGTCCTAGCATGTGAACAAACTACCCACTATTTATGCACGGTGTACCCCAATAGATTATTATTAATTATTATTGTGGCGAACCGGATAGGATTGCCAACGCTTGTAAACGGAAATATATTCTGTAATGGTATCATGCATGTATGATACACAATTATGCGCAGTGCGTGTACAATATGATGGATATAATAAAAGAACCCATAAATAAAATATAAAAACCCGTAAGCCGCAATGCGTGTGCGTGTAATAAAAAAAAATAACGAATTAACGCGGCGAATTCAATAACGATAATCGCGTGATTGGCCCACGTTGTCGGCCACGATGCGTAGGTGTCCACGCGGTGACCTACAGTGGGCAGTTGGGTTACCGGTCAATGGGGCCGAGGTTTCACGTGTCCAGGTTTTATTTAATAATAATTGATATACATTATACATGACATACAGTGTTCACGGGAAGGGGAGAAGGAATTGTAATATTGTAATATTTCCCTTCCTCTCGTGTCGCAACTGGTTAGACTGGTAAAATTTATTTTTTTTTGCTGGAAATGTGGTCCACCGTAAAGATTAGATTTAGACGTCAACAATTATGTTATTGACACGCATAACGTGTTGTGTGTTGTATGTGTTCCATAGCGTTGTTCATTGCGGGTAATGGGCATTTCCGGCAACAGCTATGAATGATGTGATGTAAATGTAATAAATAATGAATTATTAAAATGATTTCTATAGTCTGTGCCCTGTAGGTATTTTCATTTCCGGAAAGAGTTTTTTATCCGACGTTTCCCCAATTTGGTTGGGATATTTTTTGGCGTTTTGGAAAATATTTTTTTCTGGTTCTGAGAAATACGGTTCATATAGAAAAAGCGTTTCCGACGTTATGAATTCCAAACAAAATATGTGTATCCGACAAAATGCGTATGCTGTAGAGGTACTCGAACTTTTATTTTCGGGTATCTACCACTCATGTGTATTACGAATCAGTCGTGTACCACTTATGATATATATGAAAAAGAACTATTCAAAATGTCAATACATTATAATAACAATAATGCAATGTAAAAAAATAACAATTTTAAGTACATTCAACAGTATTTAGTATCTATTTACATAAATCATGAAAAAATATTAGATCTGTTGTAAACATCAGTAATAATGTTTATTTATTTATTTTCTGTACTAACGCATATCACCGTGTAGCCTTCCGCGCACTACCAGTGGTACGCCTATCGTAGTTTGTGAAACATTGGTATGCAACTGTATACGAGTAGGCCATAGAAAAGGTTTTCATAAGTATTTCTGGAACCGTTGTTTTAGGAGCGCGATGTGGAAATACATTCTGGTTACCAGGATGAGGCGACAATCCTGTACAATATCGTTATTCAGGCCGACCCAATTAAAAGTACACGGTAACGTATATGCGTTTAAAAAAAAAAAAAACAAATTTCCCGCTGTCTACAAGTCTTCAAAAATAATACACTTGCAGGGTTCACCAGGCATACGTATACACTCTAATATCCATGGTATACGATTCCGTATACAAACGTACAATAATAATTATAATTTTCAGTGATTAGTGACCCGTCGGCCGGACTGGCTCTATCCGAGCGAGTGTAATCTATATTATACCCATATACTATTTAATATGTATGCCTATTTTAGATATAATATATTATACCTAAATACCGAATATTCCTGTGCCGAGATTAAAATATTATACATCGTGCCGATGATCGGCGGCGGACTACGCCCAATTTCGTACGCCGGAGAATTTCATTAACCAAACTCGTCGGCGGCGGGCGACGGGGTAATGACGACGAGAATAATAATGGAAAAATTAGTAGCGAGCGAGTAGGCGGGGGGTGTACCTACCTATACACAAGCGGAAAAAAATTAACCGTCTAATAAGTAATAACAGTAGGTACCTGCAATGCAATGTAATATTATTTACGTATAATAACATATACTCGGAGAACCTAAATAATATTTTTATAATATAGGTGCACGATGCGCGCGTAAAAAACTAGTTAATCGTCGCCGTCGTCGTCGTCATCGTCATCGTCGTCGTCGTTGTCGTCGCTGCCGCTGGCGGCCTTCATTACCATAATATAATAAACGAAATAATAATCATAATATCGCGCGCGCCGCCCGGGTACCTTGTAGTAATATTTTGTAATTTAATTATAATCACGGCGGCGGCCGAGGCGCGGTCGCGGATACTCGTTAGCGTTTCCAACGAATTAACCGAAGCCGCCGCCGCTGACCTTGGCCTATAATTACTATACACACCACCGGGTTATGTTATTATAAGCGGTAGCGCGGCGGTGTGGGAAATTTAATTAAAAAAAAAAAAAAAATAAAAGAATCAACCGCGAACGTTTATTATTATATCGTCGTTCGTCGTTGTTATTAGTTATATGTTTTATTTACGACAGGCAGTCGAAAAGCCGGAGGAACCACGAGGAGGAGGGTTAGTTTTGGTGAGACAATTATGACAAATTTCAAGGTGTTCCGCTTCGGTTTTTCCACATCTTGTGATGACCCTTAACAAAGGGTTATTTGTGTAGGTAATAACTCAAAGGTCGTGATAATTAGAAGGCCCTATTACGACCACTATTGTTACTACTTTTAAGGAGAGCAAAATGAAAATGTTCATATATATATATATATATATATATATATATATATATGGAAGTAGGTAGATTATTATCTACTTACTATTTACGAAATGTATCTAGTACCTCCTAAACGTCGCTTGTTCCGAAAATAAAAAATAAAAATATATTTAATTCAATGGTTTGTTTTAACTGTCCATCATCTTGTAGCAAATACCATATGGTCGCTATAAGTCTATAAACGTAAATGCCCCTTTTTATCTTTTACCTGTCGAATAACGTCGGGAGTTTGAAGTGTAAGTGTGTACCTCATCACAACTATTATATAATTACTAGGTGCACGATAATAAAATAATTTTATTATAGAAATATTTCTATAAACTATATCATATACAATATACATTATGTATGATATTGAATTACACATGCAATTTAAAAAATTTTCCAAGGGGGTTGGGCAACATATCGAGCGCCAATGTATTGGCATGAACCGCGAATATATCTCTCACATTCGTGGGCCACGATTCGTTCCGCCGCTCCCGTTTTGATGGCCAGTCTGCACCTCGATGTGCATAATATTGCCATAGATAATATAAAAATTGATAGAACACGCCTATACTAGTTTCATATGGGGGGGGGGGCCTTGTGCTTTTTTGGGGAAGAGAGAAAGACGATATGGGGCTTTTTTAAGGTCATGTACAAAATTATTATATACAATTATTAATAAATTACCAAATTAAACAATATTAATACTGTAAACTGTTATTTTAAATAGAATATAGATCGTTAATTATTACTAAATAATCATTAATATTATTTATTATCATTGATTATCATATCAATATTTGCCCCATATAACATTAAAAATTTATTACTAAATTTTCTTGTGATAAATTCTTATGTCCTTTCCATACTTATATTATTTATGAATATTGCTCATTGCTATATTACGATGTACATCAAAATTGTGTATTTTTAAATGGATTATTCGATGACTCCGCAATCGAATACTGTATTATGTAATAAATACAATACAGTGTTTTAATTTCCAGTGAAAAGTAATCAACGGTATTATAGGTATTGTAAGTACGGAGTGCTTTAAATTATTTGAAAAATAAATGTATTATGAAACATTTTTGGAATCGGCATTAGTTGGAAAATATACTAATTAGAACTGACATTTGTTAGAATGAGTAAACTCGAAATATACATTTTTGAATCCGACAAAATTGAAAACATCATTAGTTAGAAATTACATTTGTTAGAATCGGCAAACAAATTAAATTATTCATTTGGAATGGATCTAGTTTGGAACCATCATAACTTAGATAAAATCCTAGATTTAATCGTTCCAACTAATGTCGGTTCCGCTTTTGTCAATTCTAAAAATGCAGTTCAAGCAATGTAGATTCAGAATTCACTAGGTGTATCAATTCTAACTAATGTCGGCTCCAACAAATGTCACTACCATCTTTGCCTATTCAAAACAATGCCTATTCAAATAATTATAGAAGTTTCAAGGACCATCAGATTCAAAAAATGTCTATTATTCAAACCTTTTCTATGCGTCCGTGAGCAGCCATTGACCATATAAAAATAATTTAACTGGAAATTAAAACAAAACAAATATGGGTATAATAATAATATCACAACGACATTTTACAGTAAAAGCGTATGAAAACACAAGCTGTAACAAATTAGGTATGGTAAAAGCAAAAAAAAACCAGTGGCGCAGGTGACGTCGTCGTTGTCACGGTATACATGCCCATAGAGTGTCATCAATAACAGCAGGTGCTTTACACTTAAACACTTTTAAATAGTTTTAATATAGAGTTCTATGCATAAATATAAACGATATAAATTGTATATATACATATACATATTTAGTCATATTATATACAGTTACGGTAGACGATATTGTCTGAGCGTGTAGTAAAAGGCTTAATAATAGTTTGTATTGTTGTACGCGGCAAGTCATAACAGTAAATACGTAGGCACTAAATAGCTGCAAATCACCACGCGCCGTCGCAATAAATAATCGTGGAAAAAACAAACCTAAAGGCAATCGTCGCCGTCGCCGGTCGTTACGCATTGTGATCACAATAAATTAGAGTATATACGCAGTATTGTGTTGGTATACTATAGTGGAATATGCACGCGGCGTTTATAATAAATACCGGCATAATTAGTATTTTTTTGTTGTATTTTTTTTTTTTTTTTTTTTTTTTTTAATGATAATTACCAATTAGTAATTACCTATGATAATTAGTCGTTTCCTATATATTGCGTATTAGTGTTGAATGACAATTATCGTTAACAGTTTATTTACGTGCATGTTACCTACGTGTAATATTACGCAACACGTTAAGTGCAATGAAAGCCTTCCCCTTACTCCTAAAACGTAATAAAATAATTATGGTCAGTAAAAATAATAAAATGCATACACTTGTGATCTATATACTTAACTATTAGAAACGTAAAGAAAGGTAATTGTTATAATAAATTACAGCCCATAGGCATTAATGCACAAAAAATGTAAAATATTGTATTTTTAATTATTTCCATTCGATTTATTATAATTTATAAATATTAAAACATGAGTATTTATAATACATTAAAGGTTTATGTGTATAATAATATAGCATGTACCTACAACTTGTAATTATTATAATTATGGTTTTGTAAAAAAAAAAAAAAAACACAACAATTATTCAATAAAAAGGAAAATATAGATTAATAGATTATAGTATTTTTATAAATTCTTTATTTTTAAGTAAACTATTAATCAATATTACAATCATTTTTAGTTATAATATTATATACAGTTATCTACATGAAAATATTAATTACTATTCATAACATTTTCGGGATAGGTCGATTGCTTTTTTAATCAATTTCAAATATTCATACTTTGATTTAAAGGGCAGTCACCATTTGTACATTTTTATTTATGTGCCTAAATATTAACAACTATTTATCACAGGTCAGATTTAACATTTTACAACATTTAATTTAGTGGTAATAAGCTCTTAGTAATTCTTATTACACTCTGGCGAAAACTCTAACGTTTCATTAAAAAAAAATGCATTAACCACGGCCATAAACGATGATTAACTATATGGACGGATTTAAAAGAAGGGGCACAAGTCATTTTTCGTCGGTGTTCAGGGGAAGCATTAAACATTCCAAAATTTTTATTTTCTACTTAATATAAATTTTTTTTTATTTATGTTTTATTTATAATTTTATAATTTATTTCAATCTATTTTTATTAAAGCAATTACATTATTATTCAGTTATTAATGACTTGTGCCCAATTGCACATATAATATTGTATACTGATTAATATAAATTAATATTCTCAAAAAATATAAGAAAACAAAATAAAGACATATAATTAATAAAATATAATTTTATTATTTAAATAATAATGATAACAAACTAAATTTTAATAATATTGCACATATTCTTTGGTGGCTAGGTAGTGATTAAAAAATAATAAGCATCAATTAAAATATATAATAATATGAAATACCATAAAAATAAATAGCTGTAAGGTAACCATTTAAACATTACTCATTATCAGATAGTATTGGGTTATTTACATTATTTTTGTTTTTAAGTTTTTATAAAAGTCGTGAAACACATCTAGAATCAGTAATCAGTGGTAATAGTGATAAAAGACCATTTTTTTTCAACTGTTGTCGGTAGTTCTTCGTCATAGGCCAAAAGTAAACTACTCATATCACTTTTTTTTACGTGTCAAATCTAGTTCAAAATATACAACTTCATCTTTTAGTGAAGTTTTGTAAAAAAACTGTATTCTTTTGGTCTTTAACGTAACACATACATTTAATATCATGGAATATACATTTTTCTCCAGTTGTATTTTTTTAATTTTTTTTTTTGTACTTGGTTTTTAACAAACTGTTAAAATTATAAAGTTGCTTTGTTTGATATCGATTACATTAAACTTTACTTTTCCTATCCAGCGAATCATTTGAGTCCAATCATAAGGATGGTTTATAGATAAAGGGTTTCGTTTGCCTTTTTTTGCAATACGTGCATGATTCGAGTCACACTCCATTCATGTGTAACCCGCAAATAAAAATTTGTGATCTATTATAATGATAAGATCTTATGTCCCATAAACTAAAGAACCATTGCAATTATAATGCTGTTCTTGTTTCGGCTAGAGCAACAGTCACTATACATTACTACGTGGTTAATTTCTAGTGAGAGACATTTTAAATAATTAAAAACACAAGAATTAATATTATTCCCTTTCCTTTTTGCAATAGGCTCACTCCATATTTTACATGATACTGTAGAAGCATTTATATTATGTACAGTTAAATTATAGGTCCATAACTGACGCTTGTAAAATGCAATTGAAGACTCTTAAAGTGGAGTTTTAAGACACTGCTGAAGACCAAAGGATAAAATACATTTATTGTTAGTTGATGTAGATGAATCAATTCTTTTTGAAGAATATGCTTCTTTAGCGTCATCTTGGTGGTTTTTTTTTTAATATTTAATTTAATTCTTTTTTCACTTGTACAGATACTGTTGGAAAGTTGCATTTTGATTCTGTCACACTAAGCACAGGTACATATCTTTTTTTGGGATTTTCACTTTTAACCCCGAGAGTTTAAAATGTTTTTCATAAAGACTTCTACAAACAAAAGTTAGGACAGTTTTTGAGTATTCATTGTAAACAGTTTGGAGTATAAAACAAGGAAGTAAATACTTTTTCCTGGTGTCTTTTCGACAGTAATGACTTTCATATGTCGGAAGTTTTTTAATATGATCTATAACTGCTTGTATGTCCTCAGGGGTTCTTTTATTTTTTGGCTGTACGTGACTCCTTTTCTCAGGTGTCATATTATTAGTTGGAGAATTCAATTTTTTTATTGCAAACATTGCGTAGAAATTTAGTAATTTCACCAAAAATTTTTAGAAAGCAGCCCTTGCAAACTTTAATTAAGACTTTATTTTTATTAGGAATAAAATAATTAATAGTTATATTCTTGTTTTTTTTCCGGTGTCAATCTACGTTTCCGGTTTACTTTATGTCATGAGAAGTTACTAATCCAGAGATAGATGTAGTTCTTCTATTGTGGTTTTTCGTTGACCAATATGTAGTAAATAATTGTTCACATAATTTATCATCAATTTTTGAATTATATTTTTCTCTATAGTTTGGTAATTATTTTGAATATCTACTTTCAATAGTTTTACTTTTTTAGTAACATATTTGTTACCAGAATTTCTGTTTGTCTTTATGCAAATTCAATACTGAACAGTTTTCCTTTTATTACTGACTCTGACTTTCCTACCAATTTTATTAGTCTTTTGTTCATTGTTAGTTAACAATAAAATATCTTCTATGGTGCTAGGAATATCATAGTTAGTCAACAATAAAGTATCTTCTGGGGTGCCAGGAATAATACTTATATCATCCGAAGGATTAGAATACTCTTCAAATCTGCCGTCACTACTTACAGCCTAAAGTTGAGATTGAATGAATATAATTATTTAAATATTATTTAAATAATATAATAATTATTTGAATAGACAAAAAATACAATTTTAAAACAAAATATAAAAAAACATTAATCTACTCAAATTAAAAAATGTGTTCTTTATAACATTATTGCTATAAAAGTCACAATTTTATTAATTATTAAAATTTACTAAAAGTATACTATATTAATAAAATAAGTTGATTACCTTGGACACAAATTCATATAATTCCTTATGTTTTTTATACTCATATAACTTTTCAAGCTCATTTAGTGAACAATTATTATCATGTATATATTCATCTGCAGTTATAATTTCAAAATAATTTCCATTCAAATGAATAATGTTATCTTTTTGTTTTTGAGTTGACTATTTTAGTAAATTTTATAAAAATAAAAATAATTAGGTACCTATCAAATTCAATATATTTAACATAATTGTTTTTCTTTATAAAGTACTTATTAATTTACTATATACTTCTAACTCATTATTATTTTTATGATTAAGACATTCAGCCATTCCTATAAAATTCAATAAATTATAACAAAATAACATATTCTTAATTCACAATAGATTATACATTAAAACAAAATAATTATTAACATTTTATTTTTAAAATGTATCAATATTATAAAACATTAATAGCTATAAAGTAGTTAACTATTAGTTAGTTTGTTTATATTTTAATTTAATTTCAATTTCAATTTCATACAATGCATACAAGGTCTCACTGAGAAAACTCGAGAAGCGGCCCATGATTTTTTAGACTAGTATAGATTTAATATAATTAATTATAATATAAGTCCAGGCTAAAACATAATCTATTTAAGTTTATGAAAATAATTACTGATATTGCAAGATATAACAAAAATATAATAATTTTAACAAAAAGTAAAAAGAAAAAAATCTAATAAGTACTTAAAAGCTTAAATAGTTAATAGAAACAATACAAAATTTGATTTTGGCAAACTTATAATTCATATAATATATAATATAAATTTTATATCATATGTAGAATTCCATGGGGGTGAATTCAAATGTTCTTTTAGAATTAATTCGTCTAAGTTAATGCCGCTATTACCTAGTTCGTCAAATAATTTAGTGTTTTCGAATGATAGTGGGATGTTGTTTGATATATAGGATCTGGACTCAGCTCACTCTTAAAAATACAAACTTCATCAGAAATATACCAAAGAAACTTCCTAAGCATATTAGAAAATTATAAAGAATACCAAGAAGTATACACTGACGCCTCTAAGACACAAGACCAAGTAGGAATTTCAATAATACTTAAAACAAAAATGTTCTATTGAAACTACCAAATACATGTTCCATATATACGGCCGAAGCAACAGCGATTCTTGAGGCGATTAAAACTATCCTAGACGATGAGCATCCCAACTATATAATTTGCAGCGACTCTCTTGGCACACTAAATAGCATAAAAAATCAGTTCAAACTCGGAGACATTGCAATAAAAATAACGAATAAATTAAATGAAGCCTTATCCAAAAACAAAAAAAATCACTCTTATGTGAGTACCCGGGCACATTAGTATTGAAGGAAATGAAATAGCTGACAAACAGGCCAAGATCGCTGCCACAAACTCCGAATTCGAAACTATACCAGGAACATCTTACAAAGACATTAAAAAACACATAAATGATATAAACCAAAAAAAATGGCTGAACACTTGGAAACAACAATCCACCAAACTTAACACAATAAAAACAAGTACCATGAGATGGATAAATACTTCCTTAAAAAGAAAAGAAGAAACGGTACTAAACCGATTGAGAATCGGACATACGCAACTTACGCACGGGTACCTAATGGCAAAGGAAGAACCCCCTGCATGTGAAGTCTGTAGCGTCCAATTAACAGTGAAACATATCATAACCGAATGTCTCAAATATGAACATGATCGACAAACCATTGGGCTAGACACGACCCTTGAAGTTGCACTAGGACCAGAAACCGAAGAGAACACCAAGATGTTACTCTTTTTGAAAACAGGTCTCTACAATTTAATCTAATAATAATATGTAAATCACTAGGATATACAATGTAATCATACTTACCTCATAATTTCGTATCAAAAAAAAAATTCTTGTAAAAATTGTAAATACTTAAACCTAAGTTAAATTGTAACTAATGGCCATAGCTGCCGAGTTTATTTGATCAATAAAAAAAAAAATATAAATTATTATTCAGTTATCTATGTCTACAATGACAAATGTTTTTACTTGTATTACATAAATATTTAGACGAACCAATATTAATATAATATTTTTATATATATTTTATACTCTTTTTATAAAGAACCAATTTAATATTTTTTATATTAGTTATATAATAATTGTATGCTTGAATCTAATGCTATTAAGAGTAGTATCATAATTTTTTTCTTTCTTTCAAAGCTTATATATTTTGCAAACAAATTAATTATCATTAAAAATGATCACTAAGTAATTATAATTTGTTTAGAATGTCAATTACCTGGATTTTTTGATGTGGAAGTCCATTAAAATCAAGATAGATATTCACTCAAGATAATTATTTTTTGTGACCGGTTCTAACTTATAGTCAATTATAGATAATTGAATATATATAGTATAATGTATATGTATAATATATAATGTGTGTGTGTGTGTGTGTGTGTGTTATATGACAATAAAGGATCGATTAATGTCTAAAAAAAAAACAAGGTTTAAGTGCGTATTCGTACAATTTTCACAAGGTATATCAAGGTAAATATTCACCAAATATAATAAATGAGTATACGCCATATTCCTATACTTTCAAAAATACTTTTAAGTAAACATAAAAAAATGTATGATAGTTGAATTCACCATAGTCATTCGCTACAGATGTATATGTTTGCGGAGAGCTTTGGACATGGCAACATATTCTATGCAGTATAGAAAAAAGTTTAGAAAAACAAGATGAAAATATAAACAGATATTTATAGTTTTTGAGTGAGCTGCAGGAAAATGTCTCCAGAAACAGTAGAAACTTGACGAACATTGTGTCACCAGTTGACCGTTCAAGAAATGTCGTGGAATTATTTTTATTTACCGGGGATTTATGGGAAACAAAAGATTAATTATTGTATTTCTTTTGACGGCCTGGCGTAGTATCTACTATAGTGCCGTATTCATAGACAGCATCGGCGATGTCGACGAGCTACCTTCGCGCGCATGTAAATATAGTGAATAACAATAATATTTTGTAATAGTAAAATAAATTGTTCAGTATAGTTATATATATAGGTGATTTCAGAAACTAAATACAATTTCGAAAACCGGACGCCGTCGGCGGTACAACAGCCCCTGCTGTGATGCTGTTGAAAGGAGGGGTGGGGGGGGGGGCGCTGGTCGATTAATTAACAACGTAAACTCGACTAATCGGCATTTAACCTCACGTCTGTCTCTCTCCCGCCCACTAACTATTTTCGAGTCTGGAGCCTAATTGCGCGTGTATATAATATAATATAAGGCCCGCCACAGTCGTTTAAAGAAATCATAGCATACACACACAACACTCGAATAAAACGATCGTTAACGACTCGTACTAGATATTATAATGTATTATAGCCATTTAACTCGAATATATTAATTACACATCACTATTACGTTTCTACTATATATAATATATATAATATTACCATTACAGTATAATAATAATATAGACTAGTCACTAGTTTATAGATTAAATACTGTTGTATATCTCCTGCGTATATTATTGTACATATAGTTGCGTATACCAAGTATGCCTATGTATACACGATGCTACCTATATAAAAGTAGCCAAGTAGGTAGGTACTAATAAAATCCGCTCTCTTATAATATATATATCACGTGTTTGAATTTTTGAAATATGTGTATTCGTAGTCGTTTAAACCGTACCGCGTAATCGATTTTAGGTGACGACGAATATGATGGGTATACCTAAATCGATTAAATGCATAATATTGGTATTTCTTTCGTTTTGATCGGAGTTGAGCGACCTGAATAGTTTTCGAACCGAAATAATACAAAGAGGACATTATTTTCGAAGACAAAAGTCACTATTTGTGGGTATGAGTACAGACTATCAAATTTTCTTTTTTGGACGGTCTACATCACTTCCGCAGAAATAGGATACGGTTGGATATTTGACTAGATACTGCTACATATAAGAGTCTAATAAGTAGAGCGGGATTTAAATTCCTTAAAATAATGCTTTTATTCCCTAAAGGTTCTAAATAATGCACTAAAATATTTTTTTATTCTTCGTAATTTTGGTGTAATTAATAATTGATAAATTATTAAATAATTTTTAAAGAACTGTAAAAAAGTTTTACAGATATACCTGATCATTTTGTATTTATTTAATCTAAAAAAACAATTATTTCCATACAGTTTAAAATTAATTTTAATAATTTAATATGAGAATCTACTTTATAGTCTGTTCATATTATATAAAAACCATCTAAACATTTTAAAATACAATTTAAAATTCAAATTTTGAATTCAAAAACTCCAAAAATGCCCTAAAAAATGAAAAAATTGACCTTAAAATTTAAAATTGTCAAAAAATGCAAAATAAAAATTTCCTATTCTGATTCAAAATTACATGAAACGTTATGTTAAAAAACGAGCATCAAATAGCTAGTTTCGGAAAACAATATAAAGTGCATTGAAATCTCAGCCTTACTATTAAGATAATGGTAAGTTATCGGGAATCAATATCGACTACATTCCGATTAGATTTCTAGCAATATATTACCAGCGTTGCCGTTTAAATTTAAAAAATGATGACGAATTATAATTTTATTCGAAAAACAATTTTTCACGGATGTCAGTTCAGTATAATATAAATATGGTGGATTTAATGTATATAACGTTTTTTGAATAGAACTTGTAAGTGTCGATAAATATCAAAATTATATACATAATATATGTACGACATAATATACTACTACATAGTATACGTTCGCAGTTTCAATCGGATATAACCCGCATTTTGTTAAATATAATATAGCCGGTAAACTGCAGAAAAAATACCTTTAATATTTATATTTTTATAACAAGCCAAACATTTGGTAAACTGCCAACTAATTAAAAACTCGTAAGTTGTTACTAGCTCTTTCATACTGAAGTAACTTGTCATTTAAAAACATTATCATAGTAATAAACTGTAAGTATATAGGTGAGTTAAAAATTTATAAACAAATCTTATTGTTTATGTCTTGTAAATAATAACTGTTTGGCACATTTTAAGTTAGAAAATTTACAATCAATCAGATTTGAATTGTTATCGGCTGAAACATTTACGAAACCATTTTTGCAGTAATTTATTATAGTTAATTAGTACTTACCTATAATGTAAGAGAAAATGAATGAAGATGATACGAAAGCGTTAAGAACGATAAAAATAAATACGAGCACTTTTTATACTTAATTTGGATTAATGAATATGCGGAGAGAAAAAATAAAAACGTTTTTAAGTTGCTTAAAATAAATTAGTGCCTACAAAATAACCGAAGATTATGTCATATATGTCAAATCGAAAACAATAATTGGAAAATTAATGTTTCATATTTCATTTGTATATAAAAATAACGGGGACAATATGATGTGATTTGAATGCACGCGCGTATATAGCTTATAAATCGCCTATATAGTATTACATATACTTGTAGACAAGCATGTATACAAGCTGATTATTTAAAGGTAAACCACTACTCTTTTACTTGGAAACCATTAACATTATTTAAATTATATTTTTGGGGGGATAATTTAGAGTCATTATAAACAATACTTTATATATATATATATCTTAATTATACTATTTGTTTTGTTATAACTTATTATGTTTTTTATTTTTTCGAGTGACAATATAAGCATAGGTATATTACATTATTAACTATTTTTCTGAAAATGTTTATAAAAATCAGATTTGAACGAGTTTCTAGCTAATTAGCACTGACTTTAAGTATTTAAACTTACAACTAATTAATCATATCTAACTATTCGAATTATGATTTTTTATATCGATGTTTTCAGAAAAATACATTGTATCGGAAAATATCAGCAGTCATTTGAAAAAGCAAAAAAAGAATTATAACGTAAAAATAATAATTATTTTTTAAAAAACATTAATACTTTTCAGGATAGTGAGTGTTTACCTATAATAAAATAATCACCTTGTAGTACATGGGTCTCAGTGTCTCAGGGTTTGTCCTCGTTCATGTATAATCCTATATCCAGCTAACTAATTTACTCATCGTCTACTCGGATTAAATCTTAGAAGTGTGACTCTCTGGCATAATGAATATATTTTTCAAAACCGCTTTTCAAAAATATTAACCAGGGAAAAAATGTTTGATTTTACGGCGACAAACGGCACATACACGATTAGTGAGTGAGCCGGTGATGACCGGTGAGATATTCTGTTCATATATATTTATAAATGTTTGAGTAGGTAATATATAATATATATTATATATCAACAAAATTGAACTATCAATTGCACATAATAGGTATTAATAATCTATATTTCACAACGACAAATTGTTGTCTTTACGATTATTATTATTATTATTATTTATATTTCGTACTGGGACACTGAGTCAAAAATGTTAGGTAAAGTGGACATTTTTAAACAGACAAATTGAAATTTTACCGATGAATTTTTAAATATTTTTAGTGTTTTTCAAGTACAGTTTTCATAAAGATTTCATGATTTTAAAAGAATTGAAAAATTGATAAAAATCATTAACTATTCCGATTTATTTGATGTGCAAGATTTTAATATAATTATTGTCTTAATTGGATGTAATTAGACAATTTAGAAATGCAGTTAATCGATTTGCAAACTAATCTAAGACAAATAAATTTGTAAATATGCGAAAGTGTATTAAAGAGTTGGAATGTCATTGAATACATAACGAAGAAACAGATTGCGGTGTCGAAAACACAATATTATAAGTATGGAATAATATTCCAGATACCTCTTATTCCGTCAAAAATTAGCGAATTCGTTGTTAACAATCTTCTCTTCAACTTATGCTTGCGATAGTCTCTTTTCTGTCCACATCCAAAGACTATAGAAACAGATTATCTGAAAAGATTCGGCTGCATGTATATTATCCTGCAAGCAACTGTATATCAACAAGACATAAAAGATCTTTCGAGTAATATAAAGCAAAACGTTTCTAACAAACAATAAATGTTTATTTTTTTAATAATTTTTTTCTACATTATTATCATTGATTTTTCATTTATATTTTGTAAAAATTCTCTGTATTGGTAAAAATAATCAATGGTCCAGCTGATTATTTTTTTTTTTTGGATTGTGTCATAAATTGGCACGTTGAACAAATCCTATTTGTCATCTTTGGTATACGGTATACTATTTATGGTATATAGTACGTAATATTATTATCATATTATAGCTCTTGTTAAATACTAAAATAGTAGTAAAACGCGTCGTGGTCGCGTATAAAACACGACAGCTATCGCCGGCGGTTAATGTTTTACCACACTCTTGATATATTGTATTAATAATATAATATATTATATATTGTATAATATAATACCATAATAATAGTATATTCGAGTAGGTACACACAGGTACTCGTGTCGTACATCTGTGGGTATCTCTAACACGTTGTCGTCGTACACATTATACACGCTATATGGCCTATGGTATTATATTTTAATATTAATATAATGTATAGATGGCATAGATAGTAATAATAATATTATGACGTACAGTGCGGTGTGCGGGATTTTACAGGAGCGCATCGTGATAATTGGTAATTTAGTAAACGAATTATATATTATACGAGAGACCCGTTCACCGTGTCGGCGTAATATGTTATGTTGTCTTAAATATATTATAATATTATATATTATGACTTACAGTAGCAAATGAGTATAAGTAATAAGCAGGTAGCCGTTAGTATAATTTCGAGTTGCCGAGTGTGTAATATGCGTAAATGCGTGTAGGTGTGTGTGTGTTGTGGTGATGGAACGAAAACACTAAAAAGCATATGGACAATAATAATACCGCGTACAATATACTATATTACAAATTATTAATATTATTATAATAACGAGTAAAGCGGCGGTGGAATCCGACGACGACGACGACGACGACGAGTGGGAAGTGCAGCGGCGGCGGCGGGACCGGGGGCATGAAAAATCGCCGTCGTTTACTGCGCCGCAGCTGACAACAGCAATAATTCCGGTAGCCATTTTCCCATTACCGTCGTCTACCGCGGTCGTGGTCGTCGTTTATTATTGTTATTGTACGTACGTAATATTTTATTATTTATTATATGCGTTATATTATTTTGCCTCCGCTGTCGTGTGCATACGACGAAGAGTGACGAGTGACGTATCGACACAATATTACGATTACCTCTCTGTCGCTCCCTCTATCTTTCTCTCATCACCCGGAGCTCAATAATTAGGCGTATAATATGATAATAATATACGATTTACCGCAATAACGACCGGTACAGCCGGTATGGCCGCTATATGGCTACCGACGCGCGGGCGCATAATAACAATAATAATAATAATAATAAATAATATAATATTGTACAGGCACTCGAGTCTATGAGGCATTCCTCGCCGCGGTACCTACGTCAAAACGAAGTATGGTACATAATCGTGTATATACCTACGCGGTCGATGATGGATAGATTTCAATATCCTACCGCGGAGGCGTATCTACGGCGGCCACTCTGCCACACAATGGACTCTATATATATATATATATACCTACATAATTGTGTGTCTGCATATCGCTGCTGATCGTATTATACTTAGGTATATCATCTATATATTCTATATAATATAACCGTATACCTTAATAGCTGGATTGCACGGTCCGCCGTCGTGTATCAGCAGCGTTTTGCAATAATAAATAAATTTATTTTTGGAGAGAGGTATATCATCTCCACGAGACGTACCTGTGCTACATAATATATTATAGGGAGGCTAAAATCCATTTCACTTTCCGGAGTTTAAACATATATATGGATATTTTATATTTTCAACATATTTCTCATAAATGTGCAGCCATACAGTTTCTCTTTGTAGTACATTTTTTCGTTTCATTAGAGCAGAAATTATGGATTTTTTTTAATTTTATGTTTGATTGAGTATATAGAAAATCACTGAGTGTGTCGAATAATATAAATAATACAAATCTAAAACATATTTAAGACTTATTGCAGGTTTGGCTTCGGAAAACGAAAGAAATAAAAAAGCTTTTGTGCATTTAAGTATTTACATAATATTATATCGATTTGTTTAACACGAAAATTAATACATTAATGTAATTTAGGAAAAAATATAAGCAAAGGCCCCGACGGGATTTTCTGACTAAACTACCGCTGAATCCGCCACTGGGTTGTATACATATAGCGTTTTCCGTGGTATTAACAGGTGTAAATTAAACTAATTACTATCTACGTGATTGATCTTTTCAACAAGTTGTATAGTAGATAGTGTATTATGGTGTTCCACACCATTACAGTTTTCATATTTTTTTAATTATAATATACATAATATTATGCAGTATTCATATTTCCAAACACGTGTGTCGTATTTCATTCATTCCGTGATGTCACAGAGTTCCATTATATTATATAGGTACTATTTTGATTAGTTAACAAAGTTCAAATTAATAATCGTTTGGCCTGATATACGTGTGTCGAACCAGTCTCGTTTCTAGTTCCATTTATAATTATTGCTATACGATCGGTAAAGTAAAATAATTTATATTACTCATATTTTATTTAAATATACGTTAAATTTTACTCGGTATAACTAAGTGTCTTGTCTAACATCCAAATCATCTCATATTCCCCTGTTTGGTATTAATCTGTCTCTATATGGATACATCTTGTATACCACTGATAGACAACGTTTTAATATAGAGTTACCGTAATATAACACGTATAATCAGGGCCGTATTTAGAAATTTAGAGCTATTGGACTCAAATTCAATACGTCCATTTTAAATAAATTATTTTTTTATATCATAGTAGGTATCTATAGTAGTATCCAAATTTTTCTTAAAAAAATTTAAAAATTTTATAGAAAGTCCTTCATAAGTTGTCATTATAGTGTAATTTAAAAAAATAATACGAGCGTTAATTCACAATAGCTTTTTATGAGCGCCTGAAATTAGAATTTTAAAAAAATTCGTCAAAAATACTAAGATTTACAAATTATTTTGTTGGTTATTTATAAAAAATTTGATTCTTATATCAAAGATTTGAAAATTGAAGTTGTCTTTATAAAAATAATTTTATTTGAGAAAATTTTCTCATCCCTAACATGTGCCACCCCTTGTCAATTGCCCACCAATGCAGCTTCTTTTTAAGACCAACCTTGCGTGTGACAATAGTATCTATATTCACCAGATGACTATTATATATTTATATCATTTACGTGTGGAGAACTCATCATACTGCATAATCCAAAATTCAAATAAAATGTTAATTGGACATCGGTAATGTCATATTTTTAAAATTTTAAATGCACGCATAATAATATGTAATAAATTAATAACCAATGCTATTCGTGTGATAGCGATGTATTTACTTGCGCTTGACCAGTTTCATAGAATAATTATAATTAAATAATTGGTTGTATAGGTGCAGTAGTCCGTAGCAGTGACCATTATTATGTATTGTACTTGCACATAATTAAAGTCTTTAAGTGACGCTTGGTGGTGAATACTGTACAACTATCTGTCCCTTGCGAGTTGCGACATATGTTGTTCGGGGAGACATTATTAATGCATTACACGTGTTGTTAGTGATTCAGCCTATAATAACCTATAATAGTATAATATGTTAGCGTCTTTAAGCGTGCAATATTTTTAGTGATTTATGTACTAATACACGACAAACGTATAGTTTATAACACATGCGTATAATATATTAATGATATGTAAATACTATATTACTGGGTTTTATGAATCGTCTGGCATGCGTATATATTGGCGGTAATCAAAAAGTGAACCGGCTAATTATTATTCTAAATCGTTTATTTTTTGCTGCAGATATGTATGTCAGGGGATCCGGTATACTATATACTTATACTCGTATATGGTATATAATGTATATATATATATATATATTTATAGTATAATATAATGCATATATATTGTACTCACTCTCAATCGAAACAGCACATCATTGGCACTTGAAGTAGTGTTCTACAGTGTTGGTCTGCTTACAATATAATATTATATCCTATAATAAATGCATCATTGCAAAGGATTTATATAGAAAAATTCTGTATATATGTGAGTCCAGTGCCGGATCCAGTAGTTCGGTACCGGGCTCACTCGTGCTTGACATTTTTGCACATGTGCTTAGAATTTACGCCTCCCTTTAATTCAAAATAATGTTTACAAAATAGTAGATATATGCAGTATTACATTAACTAGTAGGTTAGGTGCTAAACTTAACCTATACGTATGTCTCATCTCCAAATAAATTTAATTTATATGTATATAAATCTACTTTAAACATGGAATCTTTAAAAATACGAAGAGATTAATTACAACAAGTTTTTTTCAAAGAACTTCTAAACGAGGAGATTACAGCGAACCCATTTTTATTGGTTGTTGGTTGTATCCCAATTGGTTGCCTAGTCCCTATCACACTAACCGAATTAATTCTCGTTTGGAAAAGGAAATTTATATTAAGCCAAATTGTTCAGTTCTGTTAGTTAACTGAAATTAATAAATTCAATGCAAATTTAAAATTTTAAGCAATTTTTTGCAATAAAAAAACATGTTTACTTTGGGCCAAATTTAACAAAAATATTGAAAGGGCGACAAAGTGTTGAGAATTGTTCCATTTGAAAATAAATAAAAAAATTACCGGCACCCATCTTAATATATTTTATTTTATGGAGACTTTGAACAATATTTAAACATTAAATTGTATTAATTTTCGTAGTAGTATAATACAAGAAAATTAACTAGTAAACAAGAATTTATGAAAAATCGATACTTAGACAACTGTATTATGACGGATTATGTTAATGGTTAATGGGACATTAGCACGAATAAAATATTAGAAGAAAATTTGCTTCAAATTTTGAACAAATCAACAATCTTTAATTTTAGATTAATTTTATTAATTATTATTTTAATATCATATTATATAAAAGAGATAACCATTCGACTTCCATTTAAACGGTTGCTGACGCACATTTTTAATCGTACCTACTTTACTTCTAAGTTGACAGTTCTATTAGCCTATAAAAATGGGAAGGGAAATGATAGTGCGTACTTGACCACCTTATTTACGGAAAGTGGGAACCAACTCCACCAGTATTAGAATTCATCATAAATTTAAACGAGAACAAATTCAGATTGTCATAATAAAAAAAACCTTTTTTTACGGAACCAATACAGCGTTTTACTATTAATCTGATGCATTTTAAAGTTAATCACCTTTACATTTGCAACAATAATTTATTTTATGTTCCGTATTTTTTTTTTTTAAATATATGTTATAAATGACCCTTTTAATATTTTAATGTGGAAACAACCTAACTTTTAATCAACTATTTAAGTAAATTATTCACTATAAGTAATATTGTTTCTGTATTATAGAGAATCTGCTCTCGATAATCTCATGTTGTCTATCTATATATACGTATAATCAGTATATAATATATTTAAAAATTGTATATTTTTTTTTTTAGTTTAATTATATTCTTTAAATTCTACTTAAACATTTTTTATTTAATATTACTATTAAAAAAATGTATAGCATATAATAATTAAATAATTACAATAAGCATAGTGAATAATATTATATGAAATGAAAATATGTTAATTAAGTGGTAATGCTTGAATGCTCCGTGTATATTGATGATCACCATCCATTGACGGAACTCCAGTGACTATTATAGTTAAATTTGAATTCTGGCTCATGAAGTATTTCCAACATTCTAGGCGACGAGGTGGATTTTTAGCGAGGTTACTGGAATCCAGATTCGCGATCAGAGGATTAGGATGTCTCCTAACACGGAGACGATTTCTAAACATTTTAAAATTTAGTTTTTCTATTTTACATCTCGCAAACTACTATAGAAGTTATATTAGGTTAATCTGTACTCTGAAGGGCTTGATAACGGAACACTTTTAATTTATTGAGTGTAATAT
>JACXSJ010001688.1:47059-70198 GCA_014851325.1 Pentalonia nigronervosa | reverse complement strand
CTTGGCGTGTTTTAAGACGACGTTTAACTATGAAACCATACAGGTTGCAACTGTTGCAGGCTTTAAAACCCAATGATAAGTTGAAACGACTTGAATTTAGCATTTTTATGCAGGAGGCTATGCAGGATGAAAATTTTGATTCTCGCTTAGTTTTCAGTGACGAAGCATCCTTCCACTGAAGTGGTAAAGTAAACCGTCATAAAGATGCTGTGTATATACCACCATTGCCATCAACCCTAGATGAATTGAAAAATCGAATAACAACAGCGGTGGAGTCAATTACAAAAGATATGTTGCAAGAAGTATGGAATGAATTTGACTACCGACTAGATATTATTCGTGTGACGAAAGGAGCTCACATAGAACATTTATAAGTATAATTAATTAAACTTGACATATTTCTCTTTAATTTAATGTATAAAATATTGTTCTAAGTATAAAATATAAATATATGTAAGTATTTTAAATTGGATGAATCATTTTGAATAACCCTGTATACTAAAACTTTCTCTTTAAAACTAATGTAATAATTGTGAAAACTATAACAAAAACCGTTTTTAAATTTATTAAGGCGTGTGACATAGGTATTAAATAAAAATGCTGTATTTTTATATATATTAATGTATATCATAATAATATAGTACCTACAAATTATATTATTGTATAATATAACGGTATAGATGATAGATATAGAGATAGGTAACTAGTCAACTACGACACGTATAAAATTCGATTTTTATGTATCAAGATTCTCGAAAAAATGGCAGGACATTTGGAATATGAGATTAAAAATGTACGCTTACTCGAAAAAAATAAAAAAAAAACTATTAAAAATTAATAACAATAAAAGATTATGAAAAATATCATTTTTTTCAAAATTATTGTTTTATAATGACTGAGATTACCAAAGTAAAAAAAAAAAAAAAATTGTAAAAATCGTTAACACGTTGATGTACGCGCCATGTTATAAGTTACATGTTTATTAAGCTAAATGCTTATTAGGTACCTACTTATAATAATTTAAAACGAATGATGATAAAATATTACAAATACTTACGAGACGGTTTTCACAACCATTTTGAGCTAACTACAACAATCCAATCATTGTTTCCTTCATATCAGAATAACGTTTGGCATTCATTCAACCGATGAAACGTTAGATAAGTGAACAAATTGTATTGGAATTATACGTTACTATATAATATGTAATACACTGATACAAAATATGTATGCCATGTGTGGCGTAAATTATGAATAATATTATCTGGACGAACTCTTCGACGGATCAATAGTTTTATGGTATTTTATAAAATGTACGTTAAAAGTTCTAAATTATAGAACCCTGTACTCGAAAGTTTTTCCCGGGGACAAAACCTATTATAATTACGCCCACTAGCCGGAGTTATTAATACAACTTCATTGTACCTTTAATATTATCGAAAAAATAATATTCGAGTATAATGAAACTGGAAACTGGAAATTATTATATTATGGGTGTTTAATATGTAAATATGTAATACAACACACGACAATGAATCTATTGAGTTGTAGTGCGTTGATTGGGAGCGAGGAAGAAATATAAATACTCTGTAGTTGATGTGTATACTGTAT
Source organism: Pentalonia nigronervosa (assembly GCA_014851325.1). Taxonomy (NCBI): domain Eukaryota; kingdom Metazoa; phylum Arthropoda; class Insecta; order Hemiptera; family Aphididae; genus Pentalonia; species Pentalonia nigronervosa. The sequence goes on along the minus strand of JACXSJ010001688.1, from coordinate 68,587 downwards.
AATGTATACATTTATTTATAGCTGTTTGGAATATTATCACGGCTGTTCATTATTTCGATGTTTTCAGTATTTACATTTTAGTTTATTTCAGTAGCGAATAACCAATGTACCTTATGTATAGAGTATGTATACAGTGCAGACAAATATTTTTTACTGGTATTGGGTCATATTGATTTTGTTGAAATTATCGTTTTTTTTTTTTTTAATATTATTATGTATTTTTGTTATGTAATTCTTGCAGATTCCCGTTGACTCACTATTCGTGTAGCGGTAGCGAGAACCACGCGACAGTGGACACGCGATCGCGCCAGGGCGAACAGACACGGATGATGAAGGCCACGGACGATATTAACAACACCACGTCGCTTCTACTATTGGTCGAGTGTCTCATACACACAAAGTGAATACATATTTCCCATTATTTACACCTACCGCAACACGTTCGGGCGACAAGAGTGGCTATTGACGAGTCCCGAGGTGGAGGGGCGAGGTGGGAGAGAGGCCGAAAATATTTTGTGCGCACACATTTTTCGTCGATAGGTCAGGCTTGTGAGAAGTAGTTTCACGTGTGATGCATGTATACGTGTTTGATATGAAAACATTTATTTTTATAACAAATGTTTTATAATTTGATGATCACGACAGCTATTAGAGTTACTACTTATTAAAACATTTACAGAAGCCAATGGGAGAGGATGACCTACTTGTTATTCCCCCACTCCTAACTCAAAACCACCACTACTGCTGATGGGGGTTTGTAATTTTATTGAATATGATAATATTTTGTTTCTTCTCGACAGGTGGGAAGGAGCTTCAGTGCAGTGGACGGGCGTTACGAATGCGGTGAATTAATAAACCATGTAGTTATATTATTATATAGTGGCAATATACAATTGTTTATTATCCAACAATAATTATTAAAAATTGGTTTGTTGTGCATGGTTACTAAAATACCAATTATTTAACAGCGAATAGATTATAGTATAATATGTATAATTCATAAATATTGTTTACCTATATAATAAACTGATAATTAATAAAATATTGTTTGTATTCGATTAAAAAGAAAAAAAATTAATACGATGCATCCTGTAGTATAATAATATATTTTTATTAAAAAATAACAGGTATTAAATCAGTTTACGATGCTCTAATTAATTTGTTAATTAATAAAAATAAAATAAAAATAAAAACAGTACAAAGAATCTAAATTAAATATAGAATACTGAAATTGTTTTTTTGGGAACAAGTATATTTCTATAATAATATTATGGTGAATAATGCCTGTGGATTGAGTTTTTTACTTTTTTTTACTGTATTATATAACATAAGACATAATATATTTATACTAGGTATATTTTTTTTTATATACTGGAAATACATATAATTTATAAGTTGAAAACAAAATAACAATGATTTGGCTGTCTACAATACTAGGTCAAGTCAACAAATAAAATTAATAATATTGCATTTTAAATAAAATATCCATAAATAATAACGCTGTTAAACCGTCGAAATCCAAATGGATTCTATTTAAAACCTGTAAAAAAATGTAATTATTAAGCACACGAATTCATAAATCCGTATGAAATAAACAGTATATTTTTATTGTTTTTTTTTTTTTTAAGAAAACAAAAAATGTAGAGAAAATAAACAAAATTATCCCATATAGATTCTTGAATTTAGAAATTCATATTTATACAGATATTTTTAAAATTCTAATAGCCACAGTTAAATATTAAAAAAATTGATGAGTTAACTAAAACAATGAAAAACTTAGTAGCATACTTTAATAAGTCTGTTTCAAAAAAAACTTTAAATATATGATAACTCGATATATCAGTATATCATTATATACGTAACACGTTGTACCTCCGTGGTACTTCGTTAAAAGCAAACAATGACCGCTTTCCTAAGTTCTTTAGTATCTGGTGGTTTTGCGACAGCACTTTCTGGTTCTCATCTACGTGTCGCCGCGCCACCTCATACATTAATTTTTGTCGCAGCACGTCCAGCGAGTTGACGATGGACAAACTAGGACGACTTCTCGGTGACTCGCCTTGCATTGCACCATTTCTTTTTTCGATCGAAGCCATATCAAAAAAGTTTTTCTATAAAGTAAAAGAAAAACAAAAATATTCACGTAATTTTATAATTTAATTTCTAATCATTAAATATTGAATGCACTGCAAAATATAATATTATATTTAATGATTTGTCCGATAAAGCGTTTTATATAATTAATTGAAGTACGAAACTTCTATATTGTACTTTTTGTATTTTATATAGGTACTGTATGTGACCGTTCTACGAAATATGGGCAAGATAAAATAAACACGGATGCGAGTCGATTTGAAATCTTTTATTTTCGTTTCGGTTAAGGTAAATCCTTTCTACGTTTATTGTTTATTTTAAAACCACATTGTAAGATTAAATTATCTCGGCCGGACAATATCTGAAAAAATAACTGTTTTCTACAAACAAAATCTCTTGAATTCAAAGCGAAATCGAAAATATTATCGGAATAATAAGTTTGGAAAATAAGTTGATCGATAATATTGTACAAAACCTACTGACCACTGAATGATAATTTTTAATCCATATCAAATATATTTCACAAGCTTAACTTCTGTCATTGTTTAATTTGTTAAAATATGTTAACTGCATAAATACAGGGTTATTCAAAATGATTCATCCGATTTCAAATGCTTGTATATTTTTAGTTTTTAGATTTAGAGTTATGTATGATAGGTACGATAAATTAAAGAATAATATTTCAAATTTATTTAATGGTATCTACATACACGTTTTATGGTTATATGGCTTCTTTTGGTCATACGAACAACATTTAGCCTCAACTCAAATTCATACTATACATATTTGTTGTAATTGACTCCGATAATTTTTTTAGCTCCTCCGTGGCTGATAATAATGTTGGTACGTACATCTTTAATATCTTTAACATATCCTCAGAATAAGTAGTCACATGGCATAAGGCCAGATGATCTAGAAAGCCAGGTTCAAAATATAGGATGATGCATTTTGAATAACACTGTATATACAGTAACTACAGATACAACATAAGAATATAAGATACGTAACGGCCTAAACTAGTGTATATTGCATAGAGCCTATATGTAGGCAAAAGGTACCTACTACCTATAAAGTATTTAAATATTCTACGAAATATAATTTTTTTAAAAAATATTTCAAATGTGTGAAATATCTTAGTCTTTATAAAAACCTTTGGACATTCATATAAATATTTTATGAATAGCATTTATTTATTTTTATTAAATGTATAATATAATTATTACATACGTAATTATATAAACACATTATTTTTATATATCATATAACGACGTATAATATCATCGATAATTTATAACTGTATACAAGTGTACAAAACAGCTAAATCACGTAAAACCATTGATAAATGACAATACATCAAATACTTTGATTTGCAAAATTCACAATATTTTATAATTACGTTAAAATATGATTTAATGTAGTATTTACTTATCAACGATGTATTTTTACTTTTGACCTACGGATATAACTTTGGATATTTGTATCATAAATTATAAAATATAAAATACTAGCTGATCTTGCCCGACGTTACCCAGATCATCTATATAAATACGAAAAAAATAATCGTTTTTCGTGAGCCAGTCAATCCATATAAGAGCTCATCTTGAAATACAAAATTTTAAAATTTGGCTTCGAGGTTTAAATCCTCAGGTACAAGATTACCTGTGTATCAAATTTCAAAACCATTAGTACAATAGACTTTTTTACGGATCGCTTACACACACACATGATTTTTTTAATATAAAATAAAGATAGATATTAGATTATGTTATCATTATGCAAGAAAATGTGATAGGAACATGGCTCACATTTAAATATTTAATATCTTTTTCATCAATACATTTTAATTATTGCCTATTAATACAAGACATAATCTAGTATGGGTATTATGTAAAACACATTAAATAATATTATAAAATACTTAACAAACAATAGCACTTCCAGCTGTCTACTATGTTCTATGTTATTGTAATGGATTATAACTATTGTCTTATATATTTTTTAAAGTTTTTAGTTAATGTAATTACAAATGAATAAATAATAAAGTATAAATAAAACAAAACAAAAAAAAAAAAATAAGTTAGGTAAGTACCTGCTTGAATATTTACTAAAGTGTGGTAAAAAAAAAACCAATAATTCACAATTTTATTTCACATGCAATATTTCAAACTTCAAACGCTGTAATGATATACGTATTGCCAAGTCGAGGATTTTAATTTTATCGGACGATAATTTAAAGATTAATATTCAGTCCAATATGCACAAGTTACGTGTTTTCGTAAGATACACGCTAGTTTAAACACGTCATTGAACACGGGCCAAATGGATTTTAACCATCCCGAGTTTTAATAAAGTGCTTTAAAATTAATATTTTTAGTTTAGTTTTGAACGAGCACAGCATAAAATATTACACCGTATATTCCTGGTCGCTTGTAAATCACGCAAGTGAAATTATAGTTTCGTTTTGAACTAAACATATAATAATATAATTATTAAACATACAGTTGCGGTGCGGCGAAGCGTATACAATATTTTATCTCAACCGTGAATTTACGTTTTAAATAAAACGGGGTGTATTGTGCGCGTCACAGTATACCGAGTATTTTAAACGATAGAGTGTACTAAACAACAAAAACAAACGGCGCACATACCTATACATGACCTATCGAATTCCAATGAGCCGACGATTTGTCGCCCGGTGGTTGTGTATTGTACATCGGCGCCGTACATCGCCGTGCACCCGAGTCAAAGAGACATTGTCGCCGCGTGTTTATATTGCCATTGTTCGACACGTTCAGAAGAAAAGGTTTATCTACATACATACGCCATATATGATGTCGTCGTATTATATATAATGTTTCGTAGATTCTCAGTTTTATTTTTTTTTTTTTGTTCCGGGACCATAGTATATACACACACACACACACAAGCACTATATACAATACTAAGATAAAAGCGCACGTGTACCTACTGCGGATATATAATATGTAATTGTCAGTTACACTACAACTGTGCTATAACTACTGCGGCGCTACTCCTGCCATACAATATACTTTACACGGCCGCGAAGAAGTTTCCAAACCCATTCTTCGCTGAAAGCAATTATTGTAGTTCTCGCGTTACTCTCTCTTGTGCGCACATTTAAGACGCCCGGGCACACCAGTTTTACGGTTAGGTTTCGCTCGAATTGCCGGCGGCGTAAAATACCGAGGACATTCGTCTTAATCCCGCGGTCGCAGTTCCGGCGAACAACGGCAAAAGTCACTATTTTATACATCCCGAGAGCCTACTGCAGTGTAGTATATATTACAATGGGTGTAAGGTACCGGGTTGGGATATACGTACCGTTTATTATTCCAGACAGATCGTTAATGGATACGTGTGCGTGTTTGTGTAGTGACTTTTAGCGCGCGAAATAATCGCTTTCGGAGAGATAATTGTATGCTGGAAAAATGCGCATTTACGGGTGGGCTAATCGTATAACCAAAGTCCCGCTGCAGCGGCGGCGGCCGCGTGACTAAGGTTCTACGAGACCCGGGTCTCATGACGATCTGTGAAAGTTGGCTGACCATTGGTCATGTATTTTAGACGTTAAACAGTATAGATAGCGTACCGCTGATCATTTTCCGAGACAGCAAGTAAAGGGTCGCAAAATAATAAAAGCTTCAATAATAATTCATATTTTGTTAAGCCGTCAGATCTATCTATTGAGGACAGTCTTTTGCCAAAAAAATTATTTCGAACATTTTTAATACTTAAAAGTTTTATCCGACAATTTTGGGGGTGAGTAGTCCCTCTAAAATTGTTTCTGTCTCATGAATAAAAAATAAACACGCCCTCGCCGAGTCCCAGCAAAACCTCGACTTTATATATTGCAACTAATATATTATTATAATATTATAAAGTGTGACAGGATACAATAAGAAATAATGTATACATAGTTGGGTCAGGTTGGGTAAACGATTTAATATACGGTGTACGAAACAACAATGGCGATATTATGATACATCGATACCTATGGGAAAATCGTAAAATATTTTACCACTGTTTATCTACAGAATTTCTTTTAAAAAACTTTCCTGGAAGCGAGCCCGGGTTAAGTAGGGTCATAGCACCAAAACCTCAAAACTTGACATTTTTCATAGCCTCGAATTTTTGTAGCAACAAAATAAGTTAAAGTATTGATTTATGCATATTCATAGTCTAATAGTACGATTTTCCATACTTATTATTCTTTCCGTTTGTGTAAATGATTTCTAACAAAGACTATCTATTACATATTATTGGTATAATTTATAAATCAATAAAAAAACATTTTTATACATGTTTATAATGGACCGTCCATATCCGTTATTTCATCATGATCGAACTTAAAGCGTCATTTGTCAATATAAATAGGTATACTTAATTGGCACACAAGACAATTTATTTACGCCAACGATACTGTTATCTAAAAAGGATGTTTTACAGATTATCAACGATGATGAAATGATCAGAACATTTTCAATGCAAGAGTAAGAAAAAAAATCGTTATAATATAATGAATTGCATTTTTTATGCATAAAACAAAAAAAACCTTATAGCCTTATTTTTTAGATAGCGACATTTTTGAAGAGTTAGGATCCAAAACTTCACTATAGTTTAATCCAGATTTGCTCAAAAGACACAACTTATGTTAGTAGAGATTAAATAAATCGTAATATTTTCAGTTTTTCACCAGCAAATTAATATAGTAAAACATCAGCTTTAAAATAAATGTTTTTTTAGATTTAATTTTTTTTTATATTATATTATATTATATTAGAAACTCATTTACGAAGAGCAAGTCGTAAGAGTATTAATTATGACGAAGCATACAAAATAATATAAATTAAGTTACGATTTAGAAGTAGTTTTACGACGATTCTCAAAGCGTGATCAACCACAGGACTGCATCTCTTCGTGTGGCTCAACTATATTATGTTAACACAGACAGTTTAAATGGAAGATATTAAATTCAACTGTTCGACCATGTCAATGTTAATTAATTTAATTGACAATAGAAATCAATAGAATTAGTCGAATAAAGAGCCCTGGATAGTTTTAATTAAAAAGCATAGTATATGTAAATGTCGATTTGTAGTTATCTGGGTGTCTGGCTTTACATTTAACATTGACAATGGATTTTATTTTGATTGTACCTACTAATACCAATTTGAATTTTTTTTTTTTATTTTAATAAAATGACTGAAAAATGTGTTTTAATCCAAATCCAAATTCAAATTAAATATTGGTGTATATTCAAAAGGAAAATAATATACATAATTGTGCATAGTAAAAATTTGTACGCATAATTTGAGAGCATTAGAAAACCATTATTCTTAATAATCTTAAGTAGTTAAGTTCTCGTATGTAATTTAAAACTCGAGCAACAATATATTTATTTTTTATACGAAGACAGCGTAGATACTTACGTATTTGGAGTTATCCCTATATAACCCTATGCATAGTTAAAAAAACTAAATTAATATATTATTCACGCACTTGACTATATAGGTGTTTAATAAATTGTCTAAGTTTACTAACTAAGTTAATTTGTTTTGCTTCTTTAGTATTGTGGTAAAATAATTTTTTTTTAAAGTCATATAATTGGATGGACCCCAGAACATAAAAGTTGTTTTATCTACATTTATTTAATTTACCTGCATGTTACGCGTTAAATTACCATTTGCGTAAAGCTGTGTACATAAATAAATTATTTATTAAATGGCAATAAACCATAGCACGAGAGAAATATTTAAGGAAGTTTAAGGATGTAAATTATTACTCGGGTTTACTGTAGTAGGTAGTAGATTGTAAATAAATAGTAAACACCTATATATAAAAAAAGTTTAATATTTGTATAATGAAATTATTTATTAAGTATCTTTTTTATTTTAAAAACTATTTATATATAATTTGTGTTACTACATAGTATTGCATATTATTATTTTATTTTTAAATATGTGCGCTTGATTGTTAATAAAATACTAGGTAGGAAGGTACCTATAATATTGGTTTATATGAATATGTATTTTTAATTTAATAATGATAATCTGAAATTGATTAATATTTATTAGTGAACTTAGTCAAAAATTCGAAACACGTTTCCATTATTATAAAAATATGATAACATTTATAAATTCTAGTAAAATAGGAAGTACCAATATTTATAACAATTAATGCTGAAAATCAAAATTAACTCCGACATGTATTTCAAATAAACTCCAGTATTTCTTAGATAAACCTTTCGTTGGTACTTAAAGACAAACTTTGTTCCTTCGAGAATACATTTAAGTAAGTATATCTTGTCGTTTTTTTTCATACATTTAATATGACCAGGCTTAGGAAACTTATATGTTGAAATCACATAAGACTTAGTGATTGAGGCAAGCGTACCCATTTCGAAGTGTTTGTAAGTTGGATAACTTTTCTCATTGGATTATCATCGAATGTACTTCACAACAGATTCCGTTCGTCGTACACTTATACGCACAACGCAATAAATAAAACAAAAACAATAGCTCTACAGATCTTTCCTACAAAAAAAAAAAAAACCGTATTGGTGTTGATCCATACCAATGTATATTGTATATAGGTAAATAGTTTGGAATCAAACACGTCAAAATAAATGGTTTGAAACCCAAGGATAGATCCACAAAGCATTATACCCGTATTAAAAAAATCGAACGTTATGTCGGTCGATAAACAACTCACTCAAGATAATAATATTATAATATTATTTTGAACATTTCTGGTCCCTAAGCATCATAGCCTAGATAGGTATGTAAATGTATTGTTACCTACTATAATAGACTTGCGTATTTTTAACGATTTCTACTGCAGATGCCGGGAGTTTGGCAGACATAATACTTAAGACAACTGCAACGTTATGAAATACGAAAATGGACTTACGTCGAGAAGCTCCAAGTCCTGAATACTGGGTTCATAGTAACGCATATCTTGAACGTGCACCGGTTCGTAGATAATGGCGCTGTCACAGCACCACGTGACCGCCACCAAAATCCAGGCGATCGTCAAAATCCTCATTGTGTGTTTTCGATTTTCGACTGAAGCGCTGACGATGGTTTCTGGAAAACAAACAAGGCAAAACATTTGTTTTAAAACGAAACACAAATTATATATATATAGAGCTATTGCGATGTCAATATAGTTGCTCGCGGGCTGCATCGATAGAAAATTACAATTATTTCGAGAGTTTCCGTCGATCGTCGTTGTCTTTTCTCCGCGGGCTCTGTGATGGTGTTATATATTTACTACATTAGAGAGTACCTAAGTGCATGTTATTTTTTTAGGGGTTTTTTTTTTTGTGAATAATTTTATTCTCAAACACCCAGTTTTTCACGAATCTCCGGAAGACGTTATTTAATTTCCAATACTAGTAATATGATCGTTACACCATCTGAGGACAGGTAGTTTGCTATGATGACCGACGGTCTCATGATGTGATGAAACCGCGTACGGGCTAATTAATACAATGGTGTATACACTTAAAACAAACAATACTTATAAATTCGGTTTTCAAAAAACGCACACTAGTCAAGACTACGACGACCATTAACAATCGCAATACTAGAGCGAATGATTCGTTTACCATTACATGACCTATATTAATGTATATAATATTATAAACTCGTCCGACCTTTGTATTGATACTCATCACCATAATTGAGATACTATTATCGGGAAATAGCCTATTATTTTTTTCATAAATTTATATCTAATCGTTTTAATTCTTATGCACCATTACAAATATAGATTTTATAAATACAAAATGAAATAATACACTCTATTATTTACCCAAACGGTCTAATGGACAATGTACCTTATTTAAACATACCTATTAATCGTAGCGGAAAGAAATCAAAACGTATTTATATAGTAATCAACAAGCAATATTTAAAACTAGATATTTAAATTGAAATATTGCGTACATTTTATTCAGCCTTAAATTACTAAAATAAATAAAATCGTTTGAGGAAAAATGTATATATGACGTTTGAATATCCAATTTCGACAACATTTTGATCTTTTACCCTCATAAAAATAAATCGAGGATATGTTTCGATATTTTTAAATCATCATAAGAAAAATTTACGATGATCCTTATATTAAATTTTCAAGCCCTAGATAATTTTAACTGCTCTATAAAAAACTAGACAAACGATGCGTTAAATTTCCAAGTTTGTTGAATTATAAAAAAAATTATCATCATAAATCGTAAAAAAAAAGTTAAAAATTCATAACTTCATGTCTATATATCTCAAAATATAAGAAAATCTATCATAACGTGTAGACAAGCTAATATAAATTCTTGGTAAAAATTTAAAAATCTTACGCTTTTTTGATTACAACAAATGTTATCTTATATAACTGTTGTGGCGTTAATATTCTCGTTTCCCCGCTATTTTTATTAGTTTTTCCAATTATTTTTAAAAACTAAAAAGTACGGGAAACTATTTATTCTTTTGAACTCTCAAAGTAACAACTAGAATAAAAGTTCTAATTTGTTAATCAAAACGATCCAAAAAGTTGAAAATTGAAATAGTTATCTACTTAAAAATCTTATGGCAAACACAAAAATAAATATCTTAACAAATAAAACTATACAGTGGTAAATCATTGTAAAATCAATACATTCGTCAGAGCGATCAAAATCTAACTAAATTACTTTTTTTAAAAAAAAATTAAGGAATATATACTCAACATTTATAATTTATTGATTTAATGTCACTAACTGAGTGTATAACCATATTTAATTTTTTTTTCATTTCTAGGACTATTTTGAAAATTGGCGGAAAATTGAGTGGTGTAGGTAATCAAACCACCTCTTAAACCGACATTGACAGTAAACACGGTGATTAATCGTAGCACCTCACTTTCTGCCAACGTATAACTAGGAAAATAATTGAAAGTTTATTATTAACGGTACAAAGCAAAAAGAAACGTTGAATCATCAATAATACGTTTAATTTCTATGGCTAAGCTTAGAGCAGAGAGGACAAGCCGCTTTTGAAGAAATCTAGAGCATATTATTTTATCTAATTAAGACAGAAGTGAAAAATGCATACATAACTTGTAGTTGAAACAAACACATGCTGCCAATATTAAAACAATATTCGATGAATAATAAAGACCTAATCATTATTGTAATCAGTAACGTATTGTAATGCCACGATGGTCAACCCATTTGAAAGTATTTTAAAAATATTGTGTTAGGTACGTAATATACATAATATATTGATGTAAAACCATGTAACGATGATGAGCATAAGACAAACCCTAGTGTTGCGTACCTCTACATAGTTTTCGCGTAGTAGGAATTGAAGGAATTCCGATGGAACGCGGAATATCAAATAACCGCTTAAAATGTTTGTTTTGTTTTGATGTACCTAGAACCATAGTTCGCCATAATATGAAAATTATTCACACTAAAATAAAGTATTCAAATGTTCTAAGATTGTAAAGAACAATTTGAAGAATGCGCCAGGTATTTATTTTAACCGTCTTCCGTATAGTTTGTTGACATTAAATAGGTTCCTAAAAAAAAAAAAGACGAAGGGAATTCGTATATAACATTACTCATAAATATTTTAAAAAAAAATACCGTTGCAGAAATTGATGTACTATTATAAGCAAATCTATTGAATGTTTCATTTGAAAAGTTTTATTGCATTTTGTAATATTGTTGTCGGCATGTACACAAAACATATTCACCTAAATAAATATCATATTGAATATTTCTATATCCGCATGGTATACAAATAGTGATGTTAATTTTGTATATTATTTCACATATCTGAAGAACATAAACAAAATTATTTCAACATTAATTATTAATTATATTTTTAGCTAGGAAAATTGTTTCTAAGGTTCTATTACTGAATAGTCTCATCTTCGTAGTTTTCATATTATGTACCTACTCATTCTCTCTGTCATCTTTGGTACCTACTTGTAGTTTTTATTCGTGTAAACAGTTTGTAATATATTTTAACTAATAAAAAAAAAAAAAATCATTTCACAATCACTTGAAAAATTACATAAATACCATTTGTAAACAAAGATAGTACGAGTAATATTAATGGTTCAATGGTTGGAATAAATTGTTTTGAAATGCATGTGTTGATATATAGTATTTTAAATTAATAAGATAACGAAAAATTAGTTCGTCTTTAATTTAATATGTATGGACCAATGCCTAACATATGTATATCATATATAGATGAGTATAATATACTAAATAATATAATAACAATAATAAAAATAAAAAAAAATATTAAATATGTAAAAAATAATAATATACTATATAATATATTCAATACATAAACATATAAGTACGTGGCATATTTTTTTTTAATACAGTGGAACCTCGATAAGTCGAAAACCTTAATAAGTCTAAATAAATTTCGTTCCCATGCGAAAACTTTGGTAAATTATTGACCTCAGTAAGTCGAAAAAAATTAATTTCCCTTGAATTTCGACTTCTCGAGGGTCCACTGTATTTTAAAAAATACATACGGTGTAATCATTTTTTTACTATTTATATTGACTTGATTACCTTAAAGAATAAACATATTAATAATGAATTGATATTATCATTGAGTATATTTTATTGAATATAATTTATTATATTACAATATACCTAAATATATATATATATATATAGGTATAAATGCAATAATATTATTTTTGTTCAATGAAACATATTCTTTTATTGATTTTTATTGAGTTTAATGCCACTTTAATTCATATTTTGTAAAAACACTTAAACTTAAACATGAATATAAATATGCATCTTATTTGAAGCATATTATTATGAAAATAAACTTATTTTATCTCTTTAAAATGATTAAAACTTTTTTTAGTGCATGCGCCTATAAAAATTGCTGTTAATAAATAATCCTATTATAGTTTTAAAATAATTAATGCAAGTTGTATTAAAGATTTATATTTTTTTTTTGTCTTATATATTTTATTTCATAATAACTGTATCATTTATCAAACTATTCAAATATATATTTTGTTACGATAAATTGTTTTCATCAAAGTTTTACAAAAAGTAACGACATAATATATTTGCATAACAGTTAATTAATTATGTATTAATTTTAGTAGAATGTATTATGTATTATGTTTAAGACAATAATACTATGTAGATACCTTGTTAAAACATTTTTAGTGGTCAACGCTCAGATAATATCCTATTAAAATGTGAACATAATCTAAGCTCCGCATATAACCGACGATCACGTACTTTTATAATCGTTTTGGCATACAAAGATTTTAAATCCAATTTTATAAACATGTTTATATTTTAATCGGGTTTATATACGATTTTAGTACTATAATATGGTACCTAAGTACATTTTTATTCATTTATCTGAACCTTTCAAATATTGATAACATTTATTTTTACTTCAAATTCCTAATTATTATATTAATAGACTATTGAAGTACTTTTTATAGATAATATATTTTGTAAAAATAAAAGTAGATATGAATTATGGAGTGTGGACACTGGACAGATAGGTACTGTAAATAGCTACTATACAGAGTTCATATTTGTTTATTCGTCGTAATATTATTGAAAAATTTAAGTTATGTTATGAAAAATGAATTTTTGTGAAAATTATTGTTTGCTCAAAATTGGATAAGATTATTTAAAAAATTCTGAAAGTGTTAATGTTTTAGATTTTGAGCAGAGTAATGAATGTAATAATTTTACAATGATGTTTTTTTTTTATCCGCCATGACCTTTTGAAACAGTAAAAATATTTTGAATTAAATAGCTAAGTTATTAGTAGCAAATTGGATATAGTTGGTACTTTGACGAGTCAAAAGTAAAAAATGCGCAGTATTTTACTTAATAAACAGAAAAAACTAAAGAAAACCAAATAATTTATGCAACACTAAATTTCGATAAAATTTATTTCATTGTTTGTTGTAATTCAAAAGCAAATAACTGTAGTATATATGTAGTTTTCACCAAATATTTATATTATATGAAATATTTAGGATATTTATCAGCTATTTATAGAAATTTGAATTTTTTTTTAGTTTATTTTTGTCTAAAATATTATGCTTAGTCAAAAACCTTGAAAACTTACAATTTTTCTTATAAGTGATTCTTATTTTAATTTAAAAAATAAGTATAGCATAAATCCAAAATCGCTGTACGAATCTGTAGTTAATTTTTAAAAGTATTTTATCTCCCATTATATTAAAACAACAGTATAAACTATTTTATTTAAATAAAGAATTTGTTTCAAATATATTTTTTTAATAAACATATATTCAATATGAAATATTCGAATGATGGTAATCATTATGAAAATAATTTATAAATTGTATTCTAATTATGTATATTGCAGTTCCATAACTAAACCAATTGAGACCAATGTATGAATTGAAAATTTGAGGCCCATTCAATATAACAACTATTATATTCAGTTTGTTGAAATTCGTATTATAATAATTTATAAACGTACTCATAAGTTGTACACCTATACGTATATATGCAAATTAATATCAAAAGTCTGACTAATTAACGTTGATTTTTAAAAAAGGCATATTGTATGTATGTTCAGAAAATCTTTAGTTTTAAACGGTAATGGTTTATAGTTTATTTTGTGTTAAGAATAATCATGATACATAAGGTATAGGTAAAAATAATCACCTAACAATTCCGAAATCCAAAATATCTTTTAAAGAAAATAAATATATTTTACCCTACTTGTCAACAACTCAGGGAATAAATATAAGTAGTTAAAGGCCTGCTTATGTTTTAATGCAATTGTTACGTGCCAGTAATTTTAAAACGATGTCTATCTCTGGTACATATCTGGTGTATTAGTAACAGTTACCAAACGGAATAATTAAATGACGCACTTAGTTATATCAAGTACGATTTAACGTACAGATTTTTTACCAATTTGATTTCTTGTAATAACTATTGGTTATTATGACTATTTTTTATTGATCCCTTAAATGCTATTATAATCAGTTTCTATTATTTATTGTACGATGATCCGCACGTCTGGGAGATGTTTATAACTAGTTGTATAACCTGACTTCGACCGTTAAAAAATGACCAAATATAAAATAATTATACAGTGCCATTGTATAGGTGTATTTCTGTTTTAGCTATTGTAGGTACTTTAGTTTACGGGTAAATTGGAGTCGGGGTACCTTGCATTATGAACTGATTCGATTGGCATTGATAATTCTCCTGTGGTGGGTTGAATATAGCACATGGTATATTTTCTAACGAGCTTAACTTAAACTACTCTCTATAACTTCTTGATATCTCTAAAAATAAATTGAAATTTATGTCAAAATTGGTCTAGTAATTTTTGAGCATCTATATAAGGTACAAGATATTCATATTTATAAATTATACGTATAGATTATATAGAAGTATCTTTTATTTCTGTAACTAAGGGCAACCTTATAAAACAAACAAACAAAGAAATGTTTGATTTTCGTCTGCCAAAACAAAGTCCCTATGTGAGCCTATCTTTAAAATGTGAATTTTTAATCATCTTTTTCTATTATATGGTATGAAGGAAAAGTCGAAATTTTAAGTCTTCTCCTATTATAGTTCAGGCTCTACGTTTTTAGATTAGGTTAGATCTGTCAGGATACATTCGATTATATATATATATATATATATATATATATATATATATATATATATATATATATATTTAAAAATCGATATTGTTCATTTCCTATTTTGAGTAGAAGCTCAAAAAATAGTACTAATGAATAATAATTTTTTAATAAACTTTCATATTTATTTTAAGATATAATTTTTTTACTCAAGGCCATAAACGTAACGATTTAATGCATTCTTTAGTTATTATAGTTTAGACTCTGGTCAGTCAGTCAGATAGGACACGTTCGATTATATACATTTAAGATTTAAGTACAATATGTACATTATAATAATAAAATATCAATAAATACCAAATTAAAAAATTAATAGAAAAAAAAAAACATAGCTATTCGCTATTTTTTCTCTACAAGGAAAATCTATGAATTATAATGTTTTTGGGGAATAACAAATATACCTATTTTTATACAAGTAATTTCTAAAACAAATTATATATACTTTCTTATTTAGTCTTAATATTCATATATTTATTTATTTCATTAGTAATGTAATAGCATAAAAAAATGTAGTTAAAATATTGTGTAATCAATGGTAATCATTTATAAAAAAAAGCGTTACCCGACATTGGTTATGGTAAAAAAAAAAATTATACCCAGCCCAAAAACATATTTATGTTAACCATAAATACGTATATAATATAAGATCAAAAAAGCATTCCACATATCAAAAAGTAAAAAAAAGTCATTAAATTATACTGCTTATTTAAATGTGTTTTTAGTCATGTCATATAAAATACTATAAAGACTTGAATTGATAAACCATTTGATACCATTGTAAAAATAACTATTTTCATTTTGAATATTATTTATATTAATTGCATTGTTTCATTCAGTATAATTTGTTGTGAATGCCGCTTCAATTTCATCAACATAGCCCGTTGAAATAACACCGTCCACAAGTATCAACATTATTATCTTGAATGACTAGTTTGTTATTGTGCCCGAGATAAACTTGAAGACATATTTGCATAAATCGTCAAGCCGTGTTTCATATAATATTATGTTTGTCAAACTGATGTGTTATAAATTATAATACTTGGATTAAATCAGAATAAATCATTGCGTCGTGTTATTTTTTCGAGCTATAGCGTATTATGGCGAAGGTTTCCCACCCATTTCTTTTATTTTGAATTATTGATTTAATTACAATAATACCTAAATCAAGAGTCCGCCCACCATTACTATTACAATAGATTTTGAAAGGTTGTTCGTCGGATTCGGATAACTAAACATAATTTATTCACAGATATCTGCAGCGCGATGTGAATGTGATATGTTTCACGCGGAGTATAATAATACCCTATTATGTATAATACGAGTACCTGTACAATGCGTATCAACAATAAGACTTACACGTGAGTGATGTGACGGCGAATATTTGTATGCGAAAAAAAAAAAACACGTATAAATATATTTTTTTCAATAATCACGCGTGGGTACCGTAATAATATATGAATTCCAACCTAAGAGTTGAGTGGAAAAAAACGGGCACACGTCGCAGAACAATATAATATAGGTGCCTCTAATGGAAAGAAAGACGAACGGTGCTGACAAACACTGTTCAAAAATTATTGTAGTGTCTGTCAACACCATACGAGCGGAGTATCCGCAGGAAATCGGAAAGGAAAATAATGCAAAAAGGTTGGCGACCAATAAATAATGGCGGTTGTTATGCAATGAAAGGAACGAATTAATGTTTTGCTCGGCCGGTGGAATTATGCACACAATATGTTACTATAATAATATCGTGTGACGTGTGTGGTATACATCGCGAAAGGGTTGGCCGACGGTTTTATTCAGACATCATGCGGTGTTGGCAACGCGATTTGTCAAAAAAAAAAACCCGTTGACGATTTATTTTATTTTTATCGTGTATATATGCGCAACAGGATAAAAAAAAAAAAAAAAAACTGCTGCGAAAAATAAAATAAACCGAAAACCGCGTGATTACCATTTTTATTTAACTCGCACTACAGAAATTTATTGGTAACGTAATATCTACATAACACATTGATTCGGATCAGAAATTATTATTTTCCAAACGGGAATTCGTTTAAACCATCATACACGCAGTACAATGTACTGTTGTACTATAATAAACTATATTAAAATCACGTGTCTCGTTGTGTTTGTCCGGTCAATAACGCTTTTTTTCGGCGCATTTATTTGAAATACGATCTTTGTAAATGGCTTTATACTGAATTGGATCGCCACATTTGTACTATTGTTATTGTTGTTTAAAAATTGAGAAAACCAATATTTGAAAGTCTAACGTCACTCGAAATGAATATAAAATACAGTTATTAATTTAAGTAAGTACCTTACCAACGCCAAAGGTTTTAAAATCGTCTATAAAATTATACTAAATTATTCGATTACACAATTTTCAATTGTTTAATTAAAAAGTTTCTGCGTATACATTTCACATGGTTAAAATAAATTGTGGTAAGTAACACTCAAATATAGAAATTAACTCTATTTTTATCACTCGAGAATAATATTATTATTCTAAATAAATATTCACAATCATTAGTTATGCAATACGACCTTTGACATCCTAATTCTATTGTGTATAGCTCTATAACATGTAAAAATAACAATTGGAACGAAGATGTGCTTTTAGTATTTCATTAAGCGAGCTAAGGGGGGTTTTCATTTTATAAATTAATCACATTATCTACATACCTGAATACTAAAATACACTGTTTTTTGACATATAACTGTGGATAAGAAAAGGCGTTTTAACACCCAAAAACATTGCTTGCTTATGTCACTGCGTCATAATATAATATCATGCTTGTAGGTTATGGCCAACACACTACATAATATATCTCTTTTAAAATATAATTCATACCATTTTTATATTTTTTCGTACCATCCATACCTGCTTGATATTAATCGTTATTAATATTTAAATGTATTAAACCATTAAATATAATACGTCTTATGTTATATTAAAATAATTATTAAGAATCAACATATTTTCTATTATTATTCAGACGATATAATATTATTATACACTTTATATACAAATATTGTTTAAGAACTTTGAATGTTATTTAAAAAAAATTAAATTCATAACTCATTTACCCTATACAAGCTTAGCTTCAAGAGGTGAACCACATTTGAATGTATTATAATTCTTATATTTATTTTAATTTAATGGATAAAAAAATTGCACTGTACTTATTACACGGTAGGTACAGAATATACAATATAATCATCGTGTTCAAATTAATAGAACAATTTTTAAAATTATTTGAATGTGTAAATTACCAAAATCGTAACAAATTACCACACACCTACTCCTGTTTAGATGAACTGAAATCAGAGACGAACTAAATGGGGACCGCGAGAGGGGATTGACACCCCCACCCATTAACAATATTTAGACTTTCAGTTGGTGGTGACACTTACAAATTTGACACTTCTCAATGTAATCACCAATTTTAAGGGCTTCAGACCTCCCCCCCCCATACCATCATGAATTATTTATAAGATTGTTCCTGACTGCTATAACGGTAGCACACGTCATAAATATCTTATCATTGAACTATCAGTATTTTAGATAAATATCTATATCACACGACCCCATTAATTTAAAATTTATTTTTTCTGTCAAACGCATTTTGTGATTAGTATCTGACCATATCATACAACATGTGTGTTACTATTTTACAATATTGCCGATTATGTAACATGTGCGCGTGACATCGCTTATTTTCTCGCATTTCAACCTACATTTTAAGGAGTGATTATATTGGTTACGATTTTGTTTAATTGAAATTGTTATTAAATTGCATACAATATATTTTTTATTCGTTCGTTTTCAACCGTAAATTAATTTTATTGTAGGAATTTTAAATCGTATGGGCGTTATCTTTTATTTCGTAATAGCATAATATCATATTTATTAATATTTTTCTTTTATATATAATATAACTTCATGGTTTATGTGTATACTAGATGTCTATAAATATAGTATATAATATACAACACTTTATATATTGAATATGACTTAGATAGATGATTATGATGGGAGTACCATTTCGAATTGACATAATTCGATATAATTGTTAGTTAATAACTGCCGTTTACCGTATAAATAACATTATGCCATAAATTATAGCAACATGGTTAAATTTATTGGTATTGTGGTGTCATATTTAAATTCGAAAATACATTTCAGTTTTCATGAAAAACAACTTATCAGACATCATTTAATTTCATTGAGATTTGACGTAATTTCAATTCTCATTGTTTATAAATTAAATTGTATTAAATAAATAATAAATAAATTAATAAAACTGTAAAAAAATCTTGGTATTATTCCACTCCATTTTCACCAAACTACCATTTAACAATTTGTTTGTTATAATTGTCGTTGTATTTACGGAGTTGCCAAACTCATTTTAAAACGTGGTTTTTTATTAAATTATTTTATACGCTACGTTTTTTGTCTAATATTATTGTTTGTTATTGTGCTAATTAAATTCTCGGAATAAATCTTATTGTAGACTCTTGATATCACAAAGTCTACAAGTGAAACAGGAAAAAAGTTGAATAATACAAAATACTGAATCATTCTCTGACTTTAAAATAAATATTTTGAAAGACAATAAATGTAATACAGTACATTTGTTATTCGCTATTCATATTATATATACGAATACGTTATACGTGACATATTATTTAGGTTCAGAAAAAATACTATAAAATGTGTATCTAATAAGTAAGCGTTGAAAAATAAAATATTTATTTAGATTTATAGTCATTAAATTATAATGATACGTGTACCAAATTGATAAACTTATAAATATAATAGTTACACCTACAGTTATTAGTTATTGATTACAAAAGTTTAAAAATATTTTAATTTACTGTTTATTTTATAACTAAATGTTATTATTTTAATTCATTATTTTTGTTCAATGTTGTTATGACGTAATTGAAAAGTTCCACGTTAAGAAAATGATTAAACATAAAATATATTTAGAAAAAAAAAATAATTGATTTTTAAGGTTTTCTCTGCAGTCTAAATATTTAAATTGATTGACTAGTGCTCATGATTCATGATTAAATTATATAACTTTACAAATCATAATTTGCATAGATAATTAATTGTTATTTTTTTTTTTTTTTTAATTTTTTTTTTTATTAATTAAAGTTTTACTGACGTAAGTCATCCTAACTTAATGTTATTGAGTTACATTATTTTTTTTTTTTTAGCATTGGAATTTAACATGGAAAGTTGATAACAATTAGTAATATAATAAATAAATTAGTAATATAGGTACTATTGGCTAGGTTTTAAATTATTTACAGACAGATTAAAATTAAATGAAATAAAATAATTAAATAAATATAGTTATGGTTATAATAATAGGTCATGTGGGCGTCCTCGCTTGAGTCGGCGTACAGAAGACGGGTCACTTAGTTTATAAAATTTCGCACTGTGAGCAGAATTTATGTGGTCGAAGAAGTTAATTGATAATTTTTTTATGTACTCATTTATTGTGGGTAGCTGGAAGTCTTTGTGAAGTGCATCATTGCGTACAAACCATGGAGCATTAGAAATGGTTCTCAACACTTTTGATTGGAAAACTTGTATTTTGTGTATGTGGGTTTTTGCACAATTTCCCCATACAGGGACTGCGTATAGAAGTAAAGGTCGTAGGATTTGCTTATAAAGCATAAGAGAACATCTCCAGCTTAATGCAGTTT